>PVJD01006487.1:0-45828 GCA_004026545.1 Mormoops blainvillei
GCTATCATAACCTTTTGTGGTGGCCTTCCTTTTTTTCTTTTGTTTGACCCCTTCCACCTCTCCTTTTGTTTTTCCTTCTCTTCCTCTTCCCCTGCTGCTCCTTCACCCTCTATAATTCCAGCTTATCCAACACATTTCTTGCTCATTTTCTCCTGCCTATTTCTATGTTCCAGGTTGAGTAAAGAAAAAAAACAATGATTAATGTTGGTTCATCATATCTTCCCTAAGTGAAAAAAGATACCTGTTTTTTAATCAAGTATATGCAATTGGTCAGGGAGGACCTAGATGCTAACCAATCCAGAGCCATCAACAGTGGAGGGAAAAGAATACATCATATATAATGAAAGAGTCACCTTTGCAATATACACATAGCTTCTAAAACATGCGAAGAGGCCTGGCTGGTGTGGCTCAGTGGATTGCGAGTGAGCCTGCAACCTGAAAGGTCATTGGTTGGATTCCCAGTCAGTGTACACGCCTGGGTTGCAGGGCCAGGTCCCCAACTGGGGGCATGTGAAAGGCAACTGGTCAATGTATCTCTCACACATTGATGTTCCTTTCCCTCTTTCTCCCTCTCTTCCCTTTTCTTTAAAAGTAAATAAATAAAGTCTTAAAAAGAAATATGCCAAGAAATTGATAACATCCATTACTTCTTTATATTTCCTGTAAAGCACCAGGAAGAAGAGCAGAAGTGATGATCCCTGATCCAAAATAACAGAGTAAGAAAAACAAGAGAATAGCCACGTGTTTACACAAGGCTGAAAAAATGTATAGTTGGTTTGGTGGCTTAGGGATCGAACAAGTGTTACACTGCTGTAGATGTATAACAATTCATGTTTTTCAACAGTTTTCCCTAATGTTCAACATAATACCTATTGATGCCCTACCATTGATTTGCATCACTAATACAACTATTAGGTCAGCCAACTTGAATAGTTTTCAAGGACCACAATTTTAATCTCTAACAATAAAAATCTTTACTACTGTATATGAGCTATTGTACTGTTTGTGCAAACTGGATTATTTGTAGAGAAAGGAACCCCTAAGCAATTAACATCGGTTCAGTACCTAGCAGTCCTGAGAGGCTTTTTTTCAGTGGCCCTACAAGAAGCAATTCCTCCTTAAGGAACACTATTCCCTTATTCGGGGAGAGGGAGAATTTCTCCCTTCCCGAGTCTTGCAACATGGCTTCCACGGCAAACTCAAGTTCAATAACCACCGAGTTCAGTCTGAGTCCGAAGACACGCTCCTGCCACTTGTCCACCTTGGTGGCCAATAAGTCTGGCATTTCGAGGTCCCAAAGCACAACGTAGCCTTAAATGGGAGTGGCGAGGATTAAGAGGATCGAGGCAGCATCTGTTTCCGTAGAAGAGGAGCCTTGCATTATGAGGGTGACCCGCAAACACCGAGTCTGACCCAGCCCAGAGAGGGACTTCTACCCCGCTTACCTCCCCTTTCCTCTCACAGGGAACCGAGAGACCATCACAAGAATACTTGGGCTCCATCTACGGCCACCGCTTCCATGTTTCCTGAAAACCCTAAACAAGGCCAGCCAGGCAGCCCACGCACTTCCGGTCCCGGACAAGCCCCAAACACCCAAGCACCCCAGCGCCTCAGCGTTAGGTCCGGAGAGAGCCGAGTAACTCCGATTCTGATTATGCCAGAGTCGAGGGCTTCCGAATAGATTCGATTCAAAGCCTCGGTAAAACGAAGATAACCGAGCTCTGAAAGCAGGATGAGGGAGGGGAAGCGTCTGGGACGAGGGAAAGAACCGATTGGTGCCGATGTGGAGACGGAAACACCCGAGCAGTTCCGGAGGAACTCGGGGAGTTCTGAGTGGTAATCGAGGGGTGGACTGTGGCAATGGGCGGGATCAGATCGGTACGTTCGAAGGGCGTTAGCGGAAATTACCGAAGATGCCCGAAGCCGTCGGGACGGACCCGAGTACCTCACGCAAGATGGCGGAGCTGGAGGAGGTGACTCTGGACGGGAAGCCTCTTCAGGCGCTGCGGGTGACCGACCTGAAGGCCGCACTAGAGCAGCGAGGCCTAGCCAAAAGCGGGCAGAAGAGTGCCCTGGTCAAGCGGCTCAAAGGGGTGAGAAGACGGCCTTGCCGGGGTGTCGGAGGGGAGCGGACCCGGTAGAGACGAGTCTCTGCTGCGGCGCAGGCGCAGTGTCCGGGCTCGGCGCGAGCTGGCTCAGGCCGCCAGCGCGAGCCTCCGGAGCCGCGCGCACGGTGGTTGGCGAGGCTCGCGCTGGAATAGAGATAGCGCCGGTTCCCGCCTTAACGGCAGCAGCGCGAGCCCAAAATGGGAGAGTGCGCGCTACTCTCCCGGAGTGTCTTAAGCTCCTTCCTTCTTTCCCCACCCCCTCCTTGTTTGTGTCTGTGGTTTCGGCGCATGCGCTGCAGAAGGAGTTAAATCCCACTACAACCACCGGTGTTGCTGGCCTGGGGGGGGGGCGAGTTGGGCTGGGTGGGAGTTAGGGGTATAGCCGAGCGGAGGGGTTGATGGGGTTGGTATCCATATCCTGAAAAATAGGATTAGGGTAGAGTAAAAAATAGATATATATGTGTGTGTATATATATGTATATATGCCTGTTTGATTAGATTAGGAGGTGAGATGAAGAGCATCCAGTTTGAAGGGACGTGGTTATAGAGGGGTGTATAATTTATAGGGCATCCACAGCAACGTGGGTGTAGTAGAGTTTGATGACTTGGTGAGAGAGGTGAGGCAGGTTGGTATATATGTTGGGGATTTTGAATCGGTTTGAGTAAATTAGGGTGGGATAGTCATGAGGTGGATGGATGGATTGGTGTGTATGGGTTTGTTGCGAACGGAGGGAAGATGAGGATGTCTTGGTTTTAAGCCGGGGTAATTAGGATATGTGGTGGGTAGTACAGATTAGGGGTGGGTTGGTTCAAGGGTTGAGTTGGCAGACTGTTGCTTTGTACATGAACTGACAGTTTCATTGAGGGGGGCATTAAGTCAGATCACAGTTTACAGGGTCTGCTCATTTTGTTCTGTAGCGTGCTCTTTAAATTTGATAAATCTTGGTGCCACTCTTTGGGAAAGAATCTTAAGTAGATCTGGTCCCAGGTAACTAAATCTAGTCCTAGTCCTGGTTAACTGTTTGACCAAGTAATTCAATCAGCCCAAAACCAGCAGCCCCATGGTTTCATGTTTTTGGAGGTGATTTGAGTATTTGAATTTTACCTGTAGTGCCAGATTTAGAAGGGGCACTAGTCAGAAGTGCAAAAGATAATAGGGATTATACTGCAGTACTGACTCTGTCACTGATTTTGTTACATAGCCAGGTCACTGATTGTCTCTTATGTGCCTGAATTTTACCTCTATACATTTGGGAGTAGTAACCATGGCTACCTTTAAGGGTCTTTTGAAGATGAATGAGAACAGTATTAGTAAAGGGCTTTTAGGTCCCTGGAAGGGGAGTACAGTTTGTGTATGGTTAGTCGTTGCATTTAATGAAGAGATTGAGGGACGGGTGGCTTTTTTCCCCCTTGATTTGTGACTTTTTGCCCTTCTCTACACCAGGCTCTAATGCTAGAAAATTTACAGAAACACTCAACACCCCATGCTGCATTTCAGCCAAATTCCCAGGTAAGAAATAAGGTTCATTAGATGGGGTATGCTCTTTGGATGCACAGAAACGTGGAAGGACATGATATATATTTGATGTTTAATTCCTTACCAACATTTCCTAAATTCCCTGGATCAGAAATGTTCCTATGTCAGGAAAGTTGAATTCTAATAAGAGAATTCAAGAACAGAATCAGAATAGCTATTAGTTAATTCCTAACACGTACTTGAAATATTGTGTGCAGAAAGATGTGGCTCCAACCTAAATGTCATACAGGGATCTTCAGTCATTTATTTGCTATTGATTTGGGGGGAAATAGTAATCTTTGAATGTAGATATAAAGTAGACAATCACTAGGGCAATGCAGGAAAATACTTGCTAGGGAACTCTTGTGTTGACTTAGATTTTTCAAGATTCAATCCTTTGGAAGTCATCCACCGTTATAAGTGTTAATACTGACCATGCAGTTATTCCTAAACATAAGTAGTTTCCCTGTTACTTAAGGAAAGATACTTAACCCTTGGCGGCCTTGATTTCTTCGATTTCCCTATGTGTAATATAAGAGGTTGAACTAGATCCACAGTTTTATAACTACTCTGCTGAGGTTTTGTGGAACTGCTTCTGGCGGCTTCCTAGGGAAGATACCTTCTTCCCAAGTGAGCAGGGGTTCACACTCTACTCTTAAACTAGATCAGATCTGTTTTTATCTGCTTTGTATATTGAGCTTCAGCATAAGATTTTGTATATTGAGTTTCTGCATAAGACTTCTTTAGAAGTAATCATTCCACAGTTTTTCTTTAAAAAAAAAACACTGAAAAGTAAAATTTTAGTACTATCTTAAACTGCATGATCTCTCAAGATTCTTTTCAGTTTTAAAATCCCCACATTGTAGTGTATCATGCACTTACAGGAAAAATCCAGATCTTTGTTAGTGCAGTGGTGTGCAGCTACAGTACTGGATGAAGTCCCAAGATACTATGGAAAAACAAGAGCCTTCTTACTCCCTTGTTATCATCTCATTAAGCTGTGTCTTAATCTAGCCAGTTTACAGAGGTTTAGTTAAGTAATTTAACAAGCATAAGAAACTGTGTAAATTAATCAGTTTATGATTATATTCCCTTTGCGTTTTAGTCCTCGAAGCTTTGCTTTTATTAACATAGGATTTTTAACAACAAATATATATATTCTCTAATACATGCAACCCACACTTAATCAATGTCCATTGAGTACCAAGAAATTTATCTCTACTTTAGGTAAAAGCAAACATTTACCATGCTTAAGAAGGATAACTAGTAACATAGGAAGTATTTAGATTTTTTTCCTTTTTCTGGAGTTCTAATAGGACTTGCCAAGCAAGAAGGTTCTCAGGAGGAGGATTTGTGAAGAGAAAGCTAAAGGACAAAAGAGTGATATGGGGGTCTGTGTTGCAAAAAAAGGGGGGGGGTTGAGGTGGAGGATTAAGCCTCTGGATTTTAAATATTGTTACCAAGGATTTCTTATCATCCAAAGAAAATGTAGTTAGAGCTCTGCCTAAAAGTTGGATGGACATCCTTTTTTAAATCTCTTTCATACTTTTATGCACTATACTTGAATTTTGGAGAAGTTTCTCAAAATGTTACCTGGATAGGTAGAGATTGGTCTTTTGTTAACAACAAAAAATGAACTAGTATGAACTAGTATTTTTTCCTTTCATTTCTTTATGTTACTACCATAAAAAAAATTTAGATTTTCTTTTTTAAAGATTTTATTTATTTTTAGAGGGGAGAAGAGAGGGAGAAAGGGAGAGAAACATGGATCATTTGCCTCAACCGAGGACAAACCCACAACCCAGGCATGTGCCCTGACCAGGAATCGAACCAACAACCTTTTGCTTTGTGGAACAACGCCCAACACAATAGCACGCCAGTCAAAGCTAGATTGGTTTTAGATACTATTTTTTATATCTAAAAATGTAGATTAAAAGACATAGTTATACAGGAATTTGTTTCTTTTATTTGTGCATCACTCTTTGGATGGGAACTGAATATTTAAAATAAAAAAATTATGTGCAGTTCCGCATTTTGACATCTTTTGTGATTCATAGGGCTATTTATTTTGGTCCACAGCATAATCATCTTTCTTGAGTCCAGTAAGGGGTAGACCTTTGGTCCATGGAATATTCTTCCTTGCATTTTCATAATTTGCTTTCCTGGACTTTTCTTTTCCATGTCTCCTACACAGATTGGCGAGGAAATGAGCCAAAACAGTTTCATAAAGCAGTATCTGGAAAAGCAGCAGGAGCTACTTAGGCAACGTCTGGAACGTGAAGCTCGAGAAGCTGCAGAACTTGAAGGTAAGCCCAGAGCTGTCACTTCTTACAAGTTCTTCATTATTCCTGTAACCAAGTAGATGGGCCTGTTTAACTAGGCAATTTCAGGAATAAGTGTGAGACTAACTACTTATAAGCTTTGGTAGTTTATGGAGCAAAGTGAGTTACTGTTTACTTTTTTGTCAGGGAAGAAGACACTTAATTTGACTGTCTTATTAGAAGAGGATTCCTGCCATCAGGAAGAGTTATAAGTAAATTAAGCCACCCCTCAGATGAGGTAGAGCTTAATCCTAGGGAGTTTTTCTCTTATGTACAGCACTTTCTTTAGTAAATACTCTGTATCCATGACTTTGCCTGACCTCCTTCGCTCCTACATATTCCCACATGCTGAGTCCTTCACTCCCTCCCTGCCCCGACCCAATCTGTACTTTGCAGAAGCTTCAGCTGAGTCGGAGGACGAGATGATCCATCCTGAGGGAGTGGCTTCCCTGCTGCCTCCTGACTTTCAGAGCAGCCTGGAGAGACCAGAGCTGGAGCTCAGCAGACATTCGCCCAGTACGTATCTCCCTCCCCACTGCGCTGTTTTGTCAATCCTGCGTAGTTGGTGGGGGGAGGTAGTTACACCTCCTTTCCTGATAAGCCTCCAATAAAGTCCCAGGGAAACTCTGTGACTTGATATTTGACATGTTTTTCATGGAAATTATGTCCTTTTTGAAGTCTGCTTTCACCTCTATGTTGTGTTAACCACTCAGAGTGTTTTATAACCAGTATGATTTTTCTTCTCATCTGTACCTCTTTAACCTCTTTTACCTCTGACTTTAGCAAAAGTCACAACTTCTTTTCACCTCTTTACCAATTTTATATATTATGAGTTGCACATCCAGTCACCCCCCCCCCCAGAGGGCATCTTCTACAGTTTATTAATTCATAATTTTTATTGAGTGCCTCTTTATGCTGGGCATGTGCTAGGCACCAGGAATATTGTAAAGAAAGAGATAAGTCTCTGCCCTAACAAAATGTATAGTCTAGTGAGGAGGTGGACATTAAACAAATTATTACATAATTAATTACAATTGTGCTATGAAAGTCAGTGCAAAGTATTATGTGAGCTGTAACCCAGTATATGGACTAGGTTCAAGCAAGATTAAATTTTTCACATTATGAAGCACCCAATTTTGCATAGTATTTTAAGCAAAAATCTGTAAATGCGGCCTTTGTTTATTAGGAACTACTGATCTAAGACAGTATCCTTTCAGGAGAACATGTATATGAGACTTGCGTGCAGTAGATAGCTATATATATTTTTAAAGTTTTTATTTATTTTTAGAGAGAGGGAAAGGGAGGGAGAAAGGGAGAGAAACATTGATCGGTTGCCTCTCGCACACACCCCAACTAGGGACCAAACCCACTACCCAGGCATGTGCCCTGTCGGGAATTGAAACAACAGCCTTTCAGTTTACGGAGCAGTGCTCAACCAACTGAGCCACACCAGTCAAGGCAGATAGCTATATTAAACCAGTGTGTAAATTAACAAGTATTTTCAGTCATTATTAATGTTAGTGGTCATGGTTAGTTGCTGGCTCTTCTGATTAATATAGAATTTATTCCTGAAAACAAGATTTTTAGGAAGTATTTAATGGTTGGAGAGGAATACACTTTAGAGACGTATTTTCTCCTGAAATATAAAAGTGGCAGATCCTCAGTTGATCCATTTAACTCTTATTTCCCTGCTTATAAAGCCAGGAGGAAGGGGGAAACTCTTATAAATTAGTTGTCAGTGTTTCTTCTCGAATAAAAATCACTCAAAATATTTACTGATTCCTACTGTGTACATATCTCTGTACTAGAGTATGTGGGGAATTAGCATTTTTCTAAGAATCTATTTGGAGAGAGAGAAGACAAATTACACATAAAGCTAACACTAGAAGATTTTTTTTTTTTAAGATTTTAATTTATTTTTAGAGGAGGGGCAAGGGAGGAACAAAGGAAAGGTGAGAAACACCAATGTAAGAGAGAAACATTGATCAGTTGCCTCTTGTATGGACTGAACCTGCAATCCAGGCAAGTGGCCTGACCAGGAATCAAACTGGGCGACCTTTCACTTCCGGGATGATGCCTAACCAACTGAATCACACTGGCGAGGGCTGGACTCCACATTTTTTAAAGTCCTCTTGTAGCTCTCTTCTGAGACTACATTTTTTTAAGCCTTCTTATCATTCGTTGATCAACTCAGTTTATGAATGACTAACTGAAAGAATAGTTTTTCAGCATAATATTTAATCAGGATCCTTGATTTATATTCTTGTAATCTCCTATTTATGTGCTGTAGACAGTCCCAAATAGGAAGGAAGAATTAGTTTATAAAATCCTCCTTGGCTCTCCTTCTTGCCTTCCTATCTCTTCATCACTTTCTTTAGATTTTCTTAGGTTCAGGGAGTCAGTATCAGCCCTCTAATAGTCAGAGGTTGTCTGGAATCCCTTCTAGATCATGACTGGGTATACAAATATCCTATGTTAATTTTTTCAAAAAGAGCCCAATCTAGGAAAATAAGGGGGGAAATGCCAAAACACTTAAAAATTAATATTTAGAATACAGGTTCTTTAACAAAGGAGTAGCCCCAGGGGACCCTGGTGAGGCTTTTGCCTGCAGAGCATGTAGCACATACTCCTTTTACCCATAAATATATCTGGATGCTGAGATTCTAGAGAAATGCTAGGTTGTTTAACTTAGCCACCATGAGTCAGATTTAGGTTTGGCATCATTGCCAGGTCTCCATTCTCTTAATTCCTGCATCTTAATCAAACCCAAAGATACCTTTTAACTGTAGGGTTTGCTGTGATTTTTTTTTTTTTTAAGACTTTATATATTTTTTTGGAAAGAGGGGCAGCAGTGGGGAGAAAGAGAGAGAAACTTCAATCTGTTGCTTCTCACTCACCCCCAGTTGGGGACCTGGCCCGCAACCGAGGCATGTGCTCTGACTGGGAATCAAACCTGCAAACTTTCGGTTCACAGGCCAATGCTTAGTTCACTGAGCCACACCAGCCAGGGCTTACTGTGATCTTTAGCTACTTTACTTGGATCCTGCAAATCCTGTCTAGAGATTTGCCTTCTAGGGTGAAGAAGCTACTCTCCAATATGGCTCTTACATTCTTTAGTTGAATACCTTATACACTGTCTAGCAGCTAGCATCCACCTTGTCCTTTCTCTTGAGGGCTTCTGGCTTTGGAATCTTGGAAATCTTGTATTTACCCTGACTTGCTTTTCAGTTCCTAAAATACATTCATTAACCCATTCCTACTGTCTGCTGCCACCCTTTGCTAAAGGTGCTCAGTTTCTACAAACATTATTCACATCTGGCTTAGAACACTTATGTGGCCTTATGTTCATAAATAGAAGATGGCACCTTTCCCAGAAGCTTGTCTGCATCATATCAGCTTTATACAAAGAACTAGAAAGAGATTCCTCATCTCTTCCTTAATATTTTGTATTGCTTACTAAGCTCTCATTTCATGATGTCACATTTTTTTAAGGGCAGGGGGAGAGAAATGTTGATTTGTTGTTCCACTTATTTATACATTTAAAATTGAATTTATTAGGGTGACATTGGTTAATAATAAAATTATATAGATTTCAGATGTACAAGTCTATAACACATCATCTGTATATTGTATTGTGGGTTCACCACCCCAAGTCAAGTCTCTGTCCATCATCATTTATCCCCTCTTTACCCTCTCCTACCTTCCCCAACCTGCATTTCCTTCTGGCAGTCACTGCACTGTTGTCTGTCTAGGAGTTGTTTTGTTTTTTTTTCGGGGAGGGGGGATAGTTATTTTTTTCCTTACCATTTATCCCCCTTATTACCCCCCGCAATCATCACACTAATGTCCATGTCCATTAGTCCTTTTTCCTTTTTACTCAATCCCTCCACCCTGTAACACCCACCCCAGAGCTGTCAGCCTGCCGTCTGTCGATGAGCCTGTCTTAGCTTTTTATTTCAGTTCGTTTATTAGATTCCACATATGAGTAAAATCATGCATTGATTGATTCTTGTATGTGCCCTGATCTGAGATTGAACCTGCAACCTTGCTGTATTGGGACAATGCTCCAACCAGCTAGCTACCCTGCCAGGGCTATTTACTGATTTCTTACAGATTATTCTAAATATTTACTAAAAAAAAAAAAATCTGGTCTGTCACTGTATATCTTAACCATAGATCCTGTACACATACCCATAATGCCAGTCTGTATTTCACTAAAAAATGGTGTGCATGCAGAGATCCTGTTAATCAAGTGATCATGGAGTAAAGTTTTACAAAATGTGTGCAGTCTTCTAGTTCATTTATATAACTTAACTTTTTTTTTATTACAGAAGCAAAGACTAGTTCATTTTTAGATTGTCAAGATATAGAAATAAGAGAGGAGATCTTGGGTTAGAGGCCACACCATCTGCTTTATTTGCCACCGTTTTATATACTGTTAGTGTAGAACATAGTTTTGTGGATTGTTTAAACATTTTGTACTGTATTAAAATGGAGCCCAATCTAGCTGAATATGTATCTGGAATGTAATGATATTTAGGCTGTCTTCTAAACTGGTTCTCATCAGTATTTGCATTGATACTCTATGTAATGTTTTAATACTTTTAGAAAATTTAAGAATCTTCCAGTCTATTCCCTCCTTTTTCTCAGTCAGGTCATTGAGACCAAGTTATCATCATTCGTGAAATGTGAGAGGAAGTTTTTCCAGTTTTACATGGAGTTACTATTTGGAGTGACCTAGGCTGGTGGTTTCTAAACTTTCTTTTAGGAGAACGTAACTTTTCCTTAAAAAAAAAAATCTCACTGTGAGCTACATATATAAAACATAATTGAGAAGAGCTTTTTCTGTACCCCTGTCCAGTTTGCGTCTAGTAATTTCTAAGAACTTTAGGGCCCTGAAAACCATTGTTTAAGTACTTATTTCACTGGGATTGTTATTTTCTAAACTGGTATATTAATTTACCATAATATTCATAATATTTTGGTCAAAACTGGTGGTAGCAATTGGCAATCCAAAAAAAAAGTGAACGTAGTGAAGTCTTGAGTTTTGATCCAGAGTGAGAAAATATTTTATAGAAATAATTTCATTTTGTATTTGTACATCTCTGCTAAACAGTTTGAAGGCCTTGGTAGTTATTTTACATTTATTTGAGTTATTTGTGATAAGTGAATTGGCTTTGACATACTAAAAATATTCCAGACATACATGGCAGGAATTATTAATAAGAAGGTTCTTAAGGCTCTAATAAGGTTCTAAAGCCCTTAAGGCTTTATAGTCTTTTCTTCTGCATAGAGGTCAAAGAAATTGATATAAATATGTATTGACAAGGTCATATGCTATGATTGATTGAATTTTAGAAGAAAGCAACCCTGAATGAATGTTCACGTCATGAATCTGACTTGGTTTTTTGTTTGTTTGTTTGTTTGATAGGAAAAAGCTCCTCTATTTCTGAAGAGAAAGGTGACTCTGATGATGAGAAACCAAGGAAAGGAGAAAGACGATCATCCAGGGTCAGACAGGTAACTCAAATACCTCCTAAAGCATCCATCACCTCTTTGGGTAATGCTTCGGGTATCTCCACCTTTTCTTCCTCCTCAGATTACTTCAGAGTTGGCGTTTCTAGATTTCTATGAATTCATCTTATTCTCTTCTTCATCCTTTTTTCATTTTTTGTTTTTTAATTTAGGTCTGTCCTGGCCTTCAGATTTCTGAGTTGAATATATTAAAAAGTAAAAATTGCCCTGGCTGGTGTGGCTCAGTGGATTGAGTGCTGGCCTGCGACCCAAAGGGTCCCAGGTTCAATTCCTAGTCAGGGCACTTGCCTGGGTTGCAGGCTGGGTCCCCAGTGGGGGCGCACAAGAGGCAACCACACATTGATGTTTCTCTCTCTTTCTTTCTTCCTCTCTATAAATAAATGAATAAATAAATAAAGCTTAATTGTGAAAGTTAGCAGGCTGGCATATAATCCTAAAGCACATTAGAAAACGTACTATTATTCAATAAAAACTTTAAAACTGTACGATATGATGTTAAGTGAGCAAATACAAAACTATATGTGTAGTGTAATTATAACTATGAAAAAGAAACAATGGAGAAAAGATACCAAAAATTTTTAAAAATCACATTAACTGATAATAGGTCAGTCTCTCTCTTCTTTCTAGATGTTCAGTTTATATTTATTTTTAAAGCTCAAAGCTAAAAAATAAATGAGAAAGTTTCATTATTGTATTCCTTTTGGTCTATTTTGATTCCATAAGAGTCCATATTAGTCATGCTTGTCTACTGTCAACGCGTGTTTCTGTGTTGCTGAAAAAAGCATGTGTCACTTGAACTTCTCCTTCCTGTGTGTGTTTCATGAAATGTTTTCTCTCTTTTGATAGTGAGAAAATATACTTGAAACCATTGTATATCTTATTTTTCCTTTCAGGCAAGAGCAGCTAAACTCTCAGAGTGCAGCCAGGTTGCTGAGGAGGAAGAGGATCAAGAAACACCTTCCAGAAACCTGAGGATCAGAGCAGATCGAAATTTGAAAACAGAGGAGGAGGAAGAAGAAGAGGAAGAAGAGGAAGAGGAGGAAGAGGAAGAAGATGATGATGAGGGACTAAAATCTAGGGATGCACCAATCCTGAAACAGTTTGAGGAAGAAGAGGGGGGAGAGATACCCAGAGCAAAACCAGAAGAGGTGGTGGATGAGAGACCCCAAACCATAAGATCCCAAGAACAGGAGGGGTTAGAGAGAGGAGGAAGAGTTACAAGGTCCCAGGAAGAGGCTAGTAGAAGAAGTCATCTGGCCAGACATCAGCAGGAGAAAGAGATGAAGACAGCTTCTCCCCTTGAGGAGGAAGAAAGAGAAATAAAACCTTCCAAAGGCTTGGAGGAAAAATCAAAGTCTCCTTCCCCTCCTCGATTAACTGAAGATCTGGAGAAGGCCCCTCTTATGCTACAACCAGAGCAAACTGCCAGTGAGGAGGAGACTCCCCCACCTTTACTTACCAAGGAAGCATCTTCACCACCACCTAATACACAACTTCAGAGTGAAGAAGAAACAGAACCCATGGAAGGCCCAGCCCCACCTGTTCTCATTCAGTTATCTCCTCCTAATACAGATGCCGGGGCCAGGGAGCTAATAATAGCTCAGCATACTGTCCAGTTGGCAGGAGGCTTGTCTCCTTTGTCAAGTCCTGCAGACACCAATGCAGAATCTCCAGCAGAGAAAGTGCCAGAAGAGAGTGTCCTTCCTCTAGTTCAGAAAAGCACACTAGCTGACCCCTCAACCCAGAAGGGTCCTGAAACTGAGTTGGACAAATCTGCTCCACCACTCCCTCTAAAAATTGAGGAATTAGCACCGGCCAAAGTGATCATTGAGGAATCTCTGAAACAACCATCTTTGGAACAGAAGGAAGACAGAAGGGCTTCTCATACCCTTCTCCCAGGCCACAGATTGAAAGGGTCAGCTGATTCATCCTCTAGCCGGTCCTCCTCATCTTCATCTTCCAGTTCTAGATCAAGATCTCGCTCTCCTGATAGTTCAGGCTCTCATTCTCACTCACCTCCGAGATCTAAGCAGAGAGATGTAGCTCATGCCAACCCTCGTGGTAGATCCAAGATGGGCTCCAGATCAACATCAGAGTCCAGGTCACGTTCCCGTTCTCGTTCACGTTCAGCATCAAGCAACAGCAGAAAAGTAAGTGTGGGAGTATCTGGGGTGTTTTGATGTTCTATCTGTATGCCAGTGTTTTTCAACCACAGGAGAACCTGAACCTATCGTTTTCTGGCAGAAATAGGAAAAGCTTCCTTTAGTCCCTAATTCAGTGATTACTTTCCCCTCATTTCAGAGTCTAATTTTCAATTAATTGATTCCTAAATAGGGTCCTTTTGTGTTTTTTATTTTGTTTTGTTTTTTGCACCCCTTTGATTGCAAAGAAAATTTATTTATTTATTTATTTATTTTTAAGTTCCTTTACCCACCGCCTCTAATAGACTATAAACTTTTTAGGGATATGGACATGTCTTTTTACATGTGTATTCCAGTACCTGGCACCTAGTTGGGACTTAATAAGTAATTTGTGGAACAGTGTAAGAAGTCAGGGAGAGCACTAACCCAAACGGGAATAAACACAGGGACAGAAAGATCCAAAATACTAAACTGGGTCAGCAGGAGTTGGAAAATTCAGTGATCTTCTGAACATAGACCACATAAAATAATTTGCATTATGTGTTTCATTTCTTTAGTCTCTGAGCCCTGGAGTCTCCAGGGACAGCAGCACCAGCTACACTGAAACCAAAGATCCCTCTTCTGGTCAGGAGGTTGCAACTCCACCAGTGCCACAACTGCAGGTCCTTGAGCCAAAGGAGAGGACTTCCACCTCATCCTCTATTCCAGTGAGGCCTATGAGCCAACCTGAGCCAGCCGAAAAGCATGTGACACAGAGGGTACAGCCTGAGCGGGTAGGCTATGATGCCCTCTCCCTAGAGGGAGATGGAGGATTAGGCATGATTTTCCCTTTTGTCTTAGCTATTAAACTGAAAGGTCAGTCTAGACAAGATTCATTAGAAATGTAGAAGGTTGGGGATACCTGTTAGATTCCACTTAACTCATTTCCAGCTCCATGTTTCATGAGGCTGAGTTCTCAGCTCCAGGGATCTCAGGGTCAGTTCTTCCACAGAACTCTTTTTTTTTTTTTTTTCCTGCCTAAAAGGAAGCCTTTTCTTGGTTCTCTCAAAAAAAAGAATTCTAATAAAATGATTGCTGGCATAGAAAATTTTTAAGCAGTATTCCATTCCACTTCGTAAAATGAAATAACAAAGATATATAGGGCTGAGTGCAGAGCTGGTACGATATATGTCCTGCTCTGCCTTTTACCAGCTCCAGGTTAAAGAAAAGGAACCAAGCAGATTTAAGTACGTTGCTATGTTTGTTTTGCTATGTTTGTCCTGACAGGGGAGCCCAAAGAAGTGTGAAGCTGAAGAGGCAGAACCACCAGCTGCCACACAGCCCCAAACCTCAGCAACTCCGACCTCTCACCTACCAGAATCAGAAAAGATTCATCATACTGTGTAAGTGATATATCTCAACTGGGATATAACAAGGAACTAGGAGTGTCGGATAGTTCTGGATAGTTCTTTGCTCCCCAGGGTTCTTTGACGAAGCAGTCCTAGTTTCCTTTTAAAACATGAGGGCAGAGCTTTATCTGGACTAAGGCTAGACTTTAGTTCTATGTCGGGAGCTGCCACCAGAGCTCTTAAGGGAGTCTGAAAAGTGGTGGTGAAAGCATACAGAAACCCGTATCAGGCGTCATCTGGCCAAAATAGTCAATTCCTTTGAGGAGCAGACAGCAGAGGCTTCTGTTACCA
Organism: Mormoops blainvillei; assembly: GCA_004026545.1. Lineage (NCBI taxonomy): Eukaryota > Metazoa > Chordata > Mammalia > Chiroptera > Mormoopidae > Mormoops > Mormoops blainvillei. The sequence goes on from PVJD01006487.1 coordinate 15,301, forward strand.
AGCTCACGACAGTGTAAGGGAATTGACACCTTAACTCAATCTTTAACTCACATTTACCAGCTACATCTAAGCCCAGGAATACAGGTTAACAAAGGATATTGAGGGTCTACAAAGAAAGGCACAAGAGGGTACCGCTGTGTTTTAGTTTCTGTATTTTTCTTGTTTTATTATCTATCATTTTATTAAACACAGTCTAGTAAGTTCTTACAGTATACAGCTGAGCAAAAGATGAAGACCATACCAAGTCCAGAGTTTATTCCTGGGTCCTAAAGATACTTGAATTGATTTTCTCATTTATACAATTAATATGAGTTTTCTATCCCTTATATTTAGTTCTAGAAAAATATTCATAACAAATTAAATCTGTACTTGAGTAGCCGTCCATTATTTTGAGCTATAGGTATTATAAATTAAGAAGCAATTGAACCAAAATATCTGGCTTCAAATTCTCATGGGAAATAAAGAAGAAAAGCATTGTGGAAATAAAATGCTTAGCTTTTAGACATCAGGAATCTGATACTGCTTTGGTGAATGTTCTGTGTAGACAGTTGGCCTGAAGTTGTTCCATGATTGTTTCTATGTCATTTTAACACTATGCTACCAGTACAATTTTTCCCTTTATGTAAAAATCTAATAATTTACACTCTTCTGAGAGCTTTAGACTATCCTTTTGCTTCTGATTTTGGAGGGTGGTGGGCAGGTGACATAATTTTATTATCTCATTTCCTTATGACTTTAATAATAATTTTGTACTCCTTACTAGATAGTTCTTGCCTTGGTAATAGTTGCAACTGTCCTTGCCCTTGCAGCTGTCCATTCCAGTATTCTTGCCTCTGCCGCCATCTTGTGGCCATTTCAATTTTGGTTTAAAAGCCAAAAGTTCATTCTACTTTGAAAAGTTTTCATTTTTCCTTTTCGGGATGAGTACATTCTCCTTTGGAAAAGGATGTTTCTTCTAGGACCATAATGTGAAAACCCAACGGATTCTGGAAGTGTTCAGGATTTCCCCAGCTACACCATCGATGAGGAAATGGGGTGACACCTTCCCTTCCATATCAACCAGAGATAATACTTGCCTCCCTATCCCCATCCCATGGGGAGACAGCATGTCCTTTGCATAATGGCAGTTTCAAAGTAGGTGTTGACAACCTGTTACTAATTGGGCACGAGGACCTGCCTCCTATGCACCTTAAGAAGCAAGTAATTTTCTAAAAAGTTCTATACTTGCCCTAAGATTCTGTGAGGCCCTGGCAACAGAACGGCACTTTATGCTGTTTTGAAGCATGTTTATTTCTGGACTTTTGCATGCACTCCAGGGCAAATAAGGCTTGGAGTTATATACAGTTTTTCTCCCCAGGTAAAGGTGGCTTTGATCTTCATTTTATGACTAAGGTAATCTACACGATTCTAGCAAGGTAATAGGCAAATAGCACTTTGGATAAATACTGAGATTGTTCATTGTTCCCTTGGCAGGGTTCAGTGGAGCTGCCACTAGATTAGAAATGCAATGTGAGTGTAGGAGTAGCTCACGCACATCCCTCTTACCTACTTTCCTTCTGCCTGCCTTTCAGATGGTCTGTTCTGCAGCCTAACAAAAAGACATGCCCAAAGGCCTAAACCCGTAGGCTATTCTTGGATTGGATTTGGTAAATGACTCTTTTGAGGTTTCCTATGATTCCGGAGGCCCTGATAACAACTGATTCACCATGCTTTAGTCTTTCACCACCTTAGAGTCCTAGTGTTCAGTTGGGTGATCTCAGAAATGCTGGCCAATTTTAAAAGTGGGATCAACAGTTTTAAATGGAGGAAAGACCATTTGTGGCTTAACCTTGGTTTTACTGTCTGTCTAAACAAGAAGTCACGTGACTTTAATAGAAACAGCTTGGGGCCTATTGATTCAGTAAAGTGTTTAATAAAAAAAATTAGACTTTAGCCCTGGCTGGTGTAGCTAAGTGGATTAAGCACCAGCCTGAGAGCCAAAGGGTCTCCGGTTCAATTCCCAGTCAGGGCACACGCCTGGGTTGCAGGCCAGGTCCCCTGTAGGGGACGCATGAGAGGCAACCACACATTGATGTTTCTCTCCCTCTTTTCTCCTTCCCTTCCCCTTTCTCTAGAAATAAATAAATCTTAAAAAACAAACAACCAAAATGTTAAAAAAATTAAGACTTCAGAGACCTCTCACCACTTGGAAGAGATTCCCTAACCTTTTTGTGCTTAGTTAAATTGATTCTGATTCTGATTGTTCCCTGAGGAATTTTAGATTTATGAGGTAAGGCATCTTTTTCATTGCTTGGAGCTGTAATTTGTGAGCCCTCAGTTCTATTTCAGTTGAGTCCTATTTCAAAATACAACCTTATGCCTGCTATGAATATAACAAAAATGTCCTCATACAACAGAAAATAATGGTATTCTGGTTTTACATTTTTAAAAATAGGAAGAAAAAGTGGGGGGAACTTTTATGTCGGTAATTGTGTCATCCAGCAATAGTTAATTCACACCTGAATTTTTCTAAATACAACCTTCCTGTGTATACAAACATTGAAATAACAATTCGGGACTCCTAATACTATGCATATTTGTCTTTTTGCCTGAGCTGGAGGAAGGATATGGTCCTTTAAGGCAATATGACAGTGTAATTGATATGCCCCATGGGACCTACAGGGCCAATATACCAGATGATGCATAATAAAAAAGTAAAATTTATTGTCACCATTAGTTTGCTCACTGAGAAATTGGTATCTAAGGACATAATCCCCCAAGTCCTACTGTCCTTGGTTGTCATGGAACTAGTATCCTCCTGAGAGTATTCTGCATTTAAATCTCACTGCCTGGGATGGTCAAGTTCCACTGTTTCTTACTAACTTTCATGTCAGGCCCTCACCTCTCCTCATGAATTTTCTACAAAAGCTAAAATTCAAATATACATGCCTGTAAAATTTACTTTTCCATTAGCCTATCTGAATCGCATTCATATTCACTTATGAACTGTAATGTGATGTTATTTGCCCCCCAAGTAGTTCTGTCTTTTCGTTCTGGGTTACAAATGCTTTGTGTACTATTGAATTATGGATAGATACCCCCACACCCTAACCCCTACGCAATTTCACATGTATTTCAGAGGTATCAGAAACATTTGTGCAAGCACTTAAATAAGTGGGAAAGGAGATACCTTTTGTCTTTTTGGAGACTACAAGGAAAAGCTGCATGGGGATCTGACACATAGCTAACAAGGCTCCGGGACTGGTCCTGCAAGTAGATTGAGCCCCCCCTTTTGGAGCAATTTTAAGGATTCTTTTTCTTATAAAAATAAAGCCTTGGGAATTTTTGGATCCCACAGAATTGATCATGGGGAAATAGCACATACTCGCTGTCTTAAGGCCAAGGATAACATGGTAAAATTCTTTAAAAAGCGAAGTAAAATTTCCAGTAAAAGAAAATGTTTTTCTCCAAGGAAACTACTTCTGGAGAGGCATATTGGCAGCTGAAAGTATTTTAGGACAGTTGATGGACAGGGAACATTTATTTGGATATTAACATTCTCTGTGGGAATGCTAGCCAAAAAAATTTTTTTAAAATGAAAACTTTTAGTTTAGCAAGCACTTATTAATAAGTGTCCACCTCGTACCCAAAATGACAACCTAATTCAGAAATATTTCCTGAGCATTTCTCTGTGTTAGGCCTGGGCTAGGGGCCAAGGAATACAACCTCTGACCCTGAGGAATTCTGCAGGATGTAGATGAGGGGCAAGTAAACCAGGGGTTACTATATAGAATGATAGGGGCATTGCTGAAAACCTGTCAGGCCATTTACTGAAAGCCTTTGTATCAGAGAGAGCAGCCTACTCTTTGAGGAAGCAAAAAAGAAAAAGAAAAAGAAAAAAAAAAAACCACAAATTCCATAGGTGACATCTAATGAGATAATAGCCTGTTACCAGACATGTGTTAATGTACATCCTTACCTTGACTTGGAGTGTCATTTAAGCCAGACCTTTATGAGTGAACCCTTATCACACTGTTTCCATGAGTTAGGTATTGTTATTATCCCCACTTTACAGTTAAGGAGATGCACAGAAAGGATTAGGAACTTGCCCGGTATCACACAACTTATATGGGGGTGGGGGTGGGGTGGGGCCAGGGCCAGGGCCAGGATGGGCCCTCGCCAGTTTGACTCCAAAGCTCTTAGTCTTACTGAGGAGAAAGAGAGCTTTTATAGTAATGTATAAAATAAACTGCATGACCTCTTTAGCAGGCATTTGGTACATAAGTTTAAGGTTTTAAGCAGTATAGAGGAAATTTTGTTTCTGGCTAAAAGCTCTGGTAATTACAAATGAGATAAATACTAATAAGCTTTTGGTTAAGTACCCAGAAGTTTGTCTTGGTGTTAAACCTCTACTGCCCTTAGGATACAAAAGGAGCACCTTTGCAGTCCACCAGTGAGCATTTTGAGCATCTAGTGAGTGCTTTATGAATGGTTAGGGACAACTTCCCATTTCACATTTAGGCTGGTGAAGGTGCCCATAATTAATAATTTCCATTTAGTTCCCAATCAGTCACTTTTCTGCCCAGCAGATTGCTCCCGCCCCATATAACATCTTTCTCTCATTTCAGTTTCTTATCTACTTCAGAGCCTTCACCTTGGAGCCCTCCTCCAAGAATTGCCTTTGTGCTTCAGCTACCCAAGGTCCCCTTGCCCTGTTTATCTTTCTCTTTTCTGGCTCCAGTGGACCCTGGGGCAAGGTGACCTTATTAAAGACTCTGAAACAAAGTTGTCTGTCATCTCTTTGGAGACACCTCTCCCCTCTCTTCCACTATTGGTAATTCAAAAAGGAACTCTGCTTATCCACTCCTTCCAACATCCCTGGAGGAAGGACAGGCTGGAGTAGAAACACGTGGTCAATGCTAGGGGTGAGCAGCCAGTTACTGTAGTGATTGGATAGTGCCAATTCTCATCCCACCTCCCCACCTTGACCAGCTGATTGGCTGATCTGGTTTCAAGGTTTCATGCCTGGTTTCTTGGAGACAGGAGTGGGCATAAAAATCTGCTCATGACCCTCCATTCTGTCTCTCTTTCAATTCTGACTTTGTTATCTGCCCTCTTTAATTGTTTCTCACTCCCATCTCTGCCGTTTTCCTTGCTTCTATTCTCTGGAATCTTCCAAGCAAGCAGCTGTAACTTTGTACGTCTCTCTACCCGGCCCCCTCCCCGCCCCCTGGGAAGGCAAGGAGAGAGCACCCTCTCCCTGCGGGGTTAGGCCTTAGTAGCTGTTGTAACCTGAGAAAAGAAGGAAAAAGGCCAGACCTATTGAGCCAGCACTGAGCTCCCTGTGGCCTGCTAGAGGATAAGAACCTCGCTCACTCAGTGCCCTCCCTCTTTTCTTTCCCCTCCCCTGCTGCAGCAGGGCCCTCCCCCATCCGCACACACGGGCTGCTGGGTAAGTGGCAAGATGGCTCCCCTGCATGTCTCCGGCTGATCGCCGCTGCTCCGCTAATACAATAGAGCCAGCCACTACCAGCAGCCTGGCCCTCTTCCTCCTCCTCCTCCAGAGAGACCAATCCAGCCGAACTCGGGGTTTGCCGTGAGGACCTAACGCTTATCTCTTAAAAGCCAGATCTATTTTAGCCTCCCCTCACCACCACCACCTCCCCTTCCATTTACCATTTTTTGGATCCCCAGTTGCTCCATCTCGATTTTCTCTCTCTGGATCGGGTGGCTGGGGAGGAGGTGGTGGGATCTTGGGACAAGGAAGGTGTTTTGTTTTGTTTTTTTTAATTTTTTAGGATTTTTTGTTTGGTTTTTGTTATTTCTTCCATTCCAGAAAGGGATAAACAGCACTTCCAGGGGGAGAAAAAAAATCATGATATCAGAAAGCAAAGAAGGGTGAGAGCTTCACATTTCCATGTATTCCCTTTCCCCACTGCTCTAGCCCACCTCATCTTCCTTCTCTACCCAATGGCTTTCATTCCCTATTTCGTTTTGGTTTGTTTTCAGTCATTCTGCTTTCCCCCTTTGTCCTTCCTGCCTGATTTCTAATTGACCCCACTTGCCCTCTCTCTGTGGGAAATAGGTATTTTTTGGATAAATCTTTTCTTTAGATTTAGGGAGTTGAATCTTGTGTTTCTGTGGGGGCCTGTTAGCTGGGGGCACAGCTCCGACTTTCCCCTCCCCCCCCCTTCCTGTGCATCTCTGCCTGCTCTGGGGAAGCTGTTCTGACCTCTGAGTGTCAGTTAGCCTGTCGGGAATGCTGAATTTCCTGGTGGTGGTTATCAGCCTGGGGAGGTTTGGTTTCCCTTCTCAGACTTAGGCCCCTGATCATCTTGATTTGATTTTTGATTTTTTTTTTTTTCTATCCTAGTGTTTTGGTGGAAGTGGGGGGTGAGATTAGAGGTAGAAGTTAGGGATGAAGACAGAAAAAAGAGGAGAGGGAAATAGTTTATCTGAAGTGTATCTCTGGGATTCATTGCCTGAAGTGAGAGATAACTTGTGAGACTGGGGAGTGGGTAGAGTGGGTTCAGTATTTGTGGGGGCAGAATGCATGGTGTGGGGGAGGGTGTGTCCTGACTGGGAGGCTTGCTTTCTTTATCTCTTGGAAGTTGGAATGAGGGAATGGGAGAAACTGGGAGAAAGCAGAATGTAAGAACAATTCCTACACCTCTGAGCAGGTAAAAGTGGCCTGATTTCTTCTCTGAGCTTTCATACTCTCTCCAGCAGTTTTAGTTTTTCCTTTTAGATGACAGGGTGCTTGTTGAAGCTTGAACCTTCACCGGCCCTGCTTTCCCTGTAGCCTCCACCCCCACTCTCTCCCTTCCTGGTATCTCCAGATCCTATGGGTCAGTAGGCCTTATTAAGCAGTTGATTAAATATAAGTGTGGGATCATTCACCATGGTCGTGGTCATTTTTTTCTTGGCTTTTTAAAGAATCAGGCTTCTCTTAATTCGTCATGGATTTTTGTTAAGCAAAGGTACCTGTGGCCAGGGGACAGAGAGGCCAGAGGTTGTGGGCAAATCACAGTCACTTTTGAGGGACTGTTTTGGGTGGAGGGGCTATTTGTCTTCATGTGAGAGTACTTTCGTTAGTTACCTAAGACAAATGGAGTCCTGACCCCACAAATCACAGCTTTATCCCATGCGGGCAGTGGGCGGATGTGGTTGCTTCGATCTGTGCACTACCTCAAGGAAAACAGTTTCCCACTTTTCCTGAGGGGAAAAGGTCTCTAGTCTGATGAGAAAAGTAGCTCTCCCAACCCACTCAAGTGATGAGGCATGGGGGTTTCCTGACCCAAAACCTAACATTTTGTTCTCTCTTCCCCTTGGTTTTTTCCTGTCCTTCCCTCCCAACCTCTCCCCATACTGTCAGTGAGGAGAAGGAGGAAGTAACCATGGACACAAGTGAAAATAGACCTGAAAATGAGGTGCCAGAGCCCCCCATGCCTATTGCAGACCAAGTCAGCAATGATGACCGCCCAGAGGGCAGTGCTGAAGATGAGGAGAAGAAAGAGGTAAATCTTCAAGCTGCTCATTGGGGTGGGCGGGCAGGAGTGGACCTAGGGGAAGGAGTGGACCACTCTGGTGATCCCATATCCACAGTTGGATAGCTAAAGAAGGGTGGTGGGGGCAGAGACTCCCATCAGGGTAGGGCCAAGGGAGAATTCGCTGGTTTAGCAAGGGAGACCCCTTGTGATGGGGACAGGGCTCGTTCTTACCCGTTTCCTGGATGGGGAAGTAGTGCAGTCCAGACTCTGGAAGTTTGTAACAGGAAAACAGTTAATGAACCTTTATCTAAGACCCAGCTCAGCTTTCCCTGCCACCTCCTCCAGCTTTTCCCTGTGGTAACTCCTTTAGCTTTCCCTCCTTTTTAAAAGCCTGTTGTAGCTAAACGCCATCTAGTGGGCTTTCGTGGTTTTCTGCTGACCAGCCATGCTGAGGAATTTTTGTTTGGCATCTGCCCCCCAGTGGTCTCATTGCAGAGGTGTAGCTACTTAGAAATCAGGACCTGGGGTGATCCCAAAAACCCTTTTCCATTTCCGTGACCCCTCTACCTCCTTTTTTGGCATATATATTATCTAGTGTTCTGCACCCAATTCAGGGGCCTCCCCCATCAGAGCCAGCGAAGTCTTCTTGGCTCTTAATAGAGAAAGAATTAGCCGGGTTTGGGAGTGGGGTAACAGGGTGGGAGGGACTGTTGTGTGTGTAGCCTTTCTTTGGTGTGTGTTGCGGGGGTGGGGGCCGGTGAAAGTGATTTGATGTGCAGAATATTATTTATTACAAGGTCCTTCTTAAAACTTTGTCCAAGTACCTCATGTACGGTAATCCGCCCGTAAAATATAACCCTGCCCAACTGGCCAATCGCTGATGCCGCCTCTTCCTCTGGACCCACCCGCTGCTACTGAGCTGCCCAATCAGAGCCGAGTCTGCTATCCAGGCATCTTGGCCAGAGGGGGGCATGTATATGGGATCCTGTGATGGGCCCCCTTTTGCCTCCCTGCCTTGCTTACATCAGGGGGCCAAGAAGAGCACTGTTCTGGAGAGACTTGTATTGAGAAAGCAAAAAGCATTTGGAAAGGGGTGGACTTGCACCATCTCCCTATTTGGGACACCCCAAGAAGAGCTTGTGTCAGTGCTGGGGCGCCTGCCCACATGCCCTTACCCTTTTGAGAACTGTGGGTTATCTTGTTTGCTACAGACTGTTGGGATCCCCATCTAGGGCACCAAGACCTCCTAAAGAGTCAATGTGATCACAGTTCCATGCTGTAAAATACCGAATGGGGCTCTCGGCTTAAGCTGTGACGACTAGAAACCCTGCAGAGAAGTCTAGGGTCTGAGCCCAGGGATTTAATGCTGATGACAGCCCAGCCATGTATCACCACTTGCTCATCAGATGGACTTTCCTTTGGTCCCTGTTATCCATGGTGAAGGGCAGCATGTTGGTTGCTCCAACTTCTCCTCCATCCCTGGAGGCAGGGGCTCATTCATCCACCTGACTGGAACCACTGTCTCAGCTGGAGTCCCTGAGGAGATGCCACATACAACTTTCAGAAGAAAAGCATTCTGACCTTGCTGCTGAATGTGTGCCAGGTCCTGGGGCTATCCACCTTCTACCCCCAGGCTGCCTTCGTCAGAGGTTCCATGATCCCACTCGGTGAGAGGACCCCCTCCCCAGTTACAGGCAGGGGAGAAAGGGACTCTGGAGTCATCACCTGAATTCCAAGTATTGGGTGGTGGTATTGCTGCAGCTTGCCACTGGTGGACATAGGGTCCTGCCTGCCTCTCACGATAAAAGGCCAGGACCATTTCTGCTACTCACAGGCCATCTCATCAGGGACTGCAAGATGATGCCCCTACAGGGCCGGGACTGATGTCTCTGCCCCTTTTCCCCTCTGTACCCCTCGCTGAGCCTGGCCACCACCAGTGAACTGTCTTGACATCATGGAAACTGGGCAGCGTCCCCCCACACGTTTCCCTCCCGCCCCCCCTGCGCCCCTGGGAGGACTCTGGCAGTGCCGTGCTGACCACAACGCCGTGCGCCCACATTTTTGCCAACCCAACCCCCCACCAATTGCACAGCGCCTAGCAGGGAGGGCTCATTCTGATTGGACCGGCGGTTGACTAGATACAGTACACAGTGAGGTGCGATTGGCTGAACTGAAGATCCCAGGTGTGAGATGGTACCTGGAACATTTGTCATATTCCTAGTTTATTTTCCTCTTTATTTTCTTCTTCCTTTTTTTTTAATCTTTTATTTTAATTTTTTCTTTATCTTTATTTTTCTGATTTCTTTATTGGATTTATTTATTTGGTTCATGTTTTTCCTGTTCTAATTAAGACCCCCCCCCCACCCCACCCCCACTAACTTTCCCATCAAGAGCGGTCTGGCTAGGGGTCAGGCTGGCCCTTAACGGAGACCAAGGAGACTTGGTTAGACGACACAAACGGGGCTGGGGGTGGATGGGGAAAAGGGACTTTCGTCAAGAAGGGTACTGCCCTGCCCTTAAGACGGGTGGCAGTTCTTAGTTTTTCCAGAAATAAGCAATAAATCTAAAAAAGTTCTATTCCCCTTTTCTCTCTCTTCCTCTTTTTGCTCTGTCCATAGCCTTTTTCCTCTTCCATGTTTGGGGCAGAAACTTGCTTGAAAAGCAAGTTTGGAAGTTTCTGGTCCTTGGAAGAGCCCCTAAGGCTTAAGCTCTGGCTGGGGAGGAAACAGTAAGGTTTTATTAGAGCTCCGTACAGTAATTGGAAAGTCTAACACTCCCTGGGGACAGTCTGCCCTTCATAAAAGACTTCCTTCGCCAAAGTCGCCTTTAAATTCTCTCTGGGCGCACTTCGCCCAGGGACCTTACCTGCATTGGCTGTCCTTTTCCACAGTGTGGTGGGGGTCTAGACAATCTTGACAGTCAGCTGTCTTAACAACTCAAAGCCACTGTTACTGGATGTCAGGCTGGACATTGAGAAAAGGAAGACAATTACCTTATTAAAGTTGCCATCCCAAGGTGGTTTTCCTAGTTTCCTCATGTTTTCAAGTTAGCAAGGAAGATTCTAGGAGGCCAGATGACCCAGTTCTGGGCACATCTTGAGCTTGGCATCCTCTTGCCCCATTGAGACAGTGGAAGAGGTCATGACTGGTGCTTTTGAAGGGCTGGGAGGCTACTGAATTCCTCTTCCAGCTTATTTCTGGTTAAGCTAAATACATAGGTGTGGTATATGAACTAGATGACTTTTCCCTGCTGTGATGTTTGGTTTTATTTTTTTTCTCTAACTTGCATTGATTCTGCTTCGTTTTTGCCGTTTGCCGCTTCTGTTTTGGTCTCTGTCTGTCTCTTGTCTCTCTCTCTCTGTGTGTCTTTGGAGCTTAAGCTAAGACTGCCTCATCTAACCTCCTTCCCCCCTCTCTGTGGGGTGTGTCTCTTTCTCTTTTTTTTCCCCTTTTTTTCTCTATACAGAGTTCGCTGCCCAAATCATTCAAGAGGAAGATCTCCGTTGTCTGTAAGTCTAGCCCCAGTCCCTGATAAAAGGCCAAGAATACCATAAAAATCAGTTCAAGGAGAAATAGATTCCCATTCTCTCTCAATGGCATTCTTGGGTCACCCCTCCTGCCCCATGACCTCCACTCAGCAAATCTGCATCTCTTTGACATATGTTGGGTTCCATTTTGAAATTCAAAACATTAGACAATCCCTATCATTTTTCCCCAGTTAACGTTTCTTTGTTAACCCTAGTGAGATTGTGAGGTGTCTCACCATTTCTTATCTAGTCCTACATGCATTTATTCTTTCAGATATCTGAATCCTCAAAACCAGGAGTGGGTTTGAGGAACTCTTATATAATGCTCACCAGTTTATGCTTTATTCTAAGAGAGCATCTGAGGAAGTGAAAGTGCTCCACGCCTCAAACAGTAACATTTTATTTTTATTATTATCATTTTTTATTCCTTACCTGCGGGTATATTTATTGTTATTAGAAAGAGAGGAAGGGGGAAAGAGAGAGAAACACCGATCCATTGCCTCCCATACATGCCTTGACTAGGGATCAAACCTGCAGCCTTTTGGTGTATGGGATGATGCTCTAACCAGCTGAGCCACTGGCCAGGGCTCAGATAGTAACATTTTAAACATTTTCCCAATGAGGCACTCTAAATTGACAAAAGTGTAATAGACCTTTATAACTTAAATAACAATCTGTAGTATGAAAATTAACCTAAAGCATGATCAGAGTACATCATGATTGAAATTACCTTAGATTTTAGTATCATGGTCTTATTTTTCCCCTGCATTCCCATGTTCTCAGTCTGTCTTCCCCGGTACTTCAGATCTTTCTACCAGTAAAAGTTTAAACTGGTCAGCCAACCCTTTTGCCCTCAGAGATGAGTAATTTTCATCTGTCAGGAAATGGCTCCAGTCCTTTTATTTTGAAGCATGGTTTTCCAGTCCCTAAATATAATTTCCTTCAGTTAGCCTTTTACTAAAATTCCAATCAAAGGCTATCTGTGGGTGTTGTAGTGTGAACCAGCAGAGGGCCTGAGACCATCTTAAGTGTTGGGTCCTATTTCTTGGGGACAGCAGCTACCAAGGGGGTGCCAGCTGGAAACAGTGACACAGAGGGGGGCCAGCCTGGTCGGAAGCGGCGTTGGGGAGCCAGCACAGCCACCACACAGAAGAAACCCTCCATCAGTATCACCACCGAATCACTCAAGGTGAGGTTGGAGAAGCCAGGGAAGGGGGAGGATGAGACACATTAAGGTGGGAGTAGACATGGGCCCAGTGTAACGGGGTGGGGGGTATCTGTGTCCCAGAGCCTCATCCCCGACATCAAACCCCTGGTGGGGCAGGAGGCTGTTGTGGATCTTCATGCTGATGACTCTCGAATCTCTGAGGATGAGACAGAGCGTAATGGTGACGATGGGACTCATGACAAAGGGCTGAAAATATGCCGGACTGTCACTCAGGTAAGGCTCCTTCGCCCTCTTAAGGCAGGGTGGGGGCCGGGGGGGCCAGTGAAGGCAGACCAGGCAACTGAAGAGCTGTGGTGGAGTCCTAAAGGGGAAATCTCCCGTCTCGCAGAGGATTGGGTTAATTGGTCCTTTTAGGGGTCAGTGGACTACCAAATCCAACCTGTTGCCTGTAATAAAGTTTTATGAGAACACAATAACTCCAGTTCATATACTCTTTATCTGTGGCAGCTCTGTGCTACCAGGTCAGAATTGAATGGTTGCAACTGAAACTGCATGGCTCACAAAGCCTAAAAATATTTGCTCTTATCCTACACAGAAAAAATCTACAAGACTCCTGCCTTAGTTTTCCTCGTGGAAGAGCTGAGGCATTAACTGTCCCAGGATCTGGTGGAGGTGAACTTAATGATGAAATCTTCCCCTAGTGGAAGGCACATGCTAGGTTGACTGTACCACCCTCTCTCACTAGGAATCCAGAAGGTGAAAAGAATGTGCCCGTGTTTTAAGAATCCTTCTGTATCTGACACTTTACAGGTAGTACCTGCAGAGGGCCAGGAGAATGGGCAGAGGGAAGAAGAGGAAGAAGAAAAAGAACCTGAAGCAGAACCCCCTATACCTCCCCAGGTTTCGGTAGAGGTGGCCTTGCCTCCACCTGTGGAGCATGAAGTAAAGAAAGGTGGGTGAACCATTAATGATTGAAATAGTACAGCTCCCTGAATTCCCAGAGCACTTTATTTAGACTTTTTAAAATGTTTTCCTGCTTTTTATTACAGTATTTTATGTATCTGTCTTCTCTACCTGTCCTCATTGTTAAACTGTTGTAACTTTAGGGCTAGTTTCAACTCTATTTAAAACTTTGAGTCCCCATAATGAGATTATCCTTGACAATACATGGCACATTATAGGTGCTCAGCACATTTAGATAGAAGAGTTCAGAATAAAAGAAAGTAGTTATGTTGTTCCCTACTAAAAACGATTTGTGTGCTCTATTTGATAGTGACTTTAGGAGATACTTTAACAAGACGTTCCATTAGCCAGCAGAAGTCTGGAGTTTCCATTACAATTGATGATCCAGTCCGAACTGCTCAGGTGCCCTCCCCACCCCGGGGCAAGATCAGTAACATCGTGCACATATCCAATTTGGTAAGTCATTGTTTCCCACAGTGAGTTTGAGCTTTGGATGTATGCTTCTTAGGCTCAACTCCTAAGGAGACATTGACTCTGAGTGGATTTACTTAACCTCGCAACCTGTCTCATCTGAAAAATGGGGAGAAAAAGGTATCATCTTGCCAGGCATTCTTTAGAATATGCAGAGGGCCTGGCACATAACGCCTGAATGAGTGTTGCCACTCTTCTCACATTCCTGTTAGAGGGTTCTACCTTCTCTGCCCTCATCCAGACTTCGAAGCTATACTCCTATGACAGCTGCTTGGGAAATCTTAAGATTAGTTATATGACTGTTCAATTTTCATTGGCAGGTTCGTCCCTTCACTTTAGGCCAGCTGAAGGAATTGTTGGGACGTACAGGAACTCTGGTGGAAGAGGCCTTCTGGATTGACAAGATCAAATCTCATTGCTTTGTAACGGTGAGGGGCAAAAGCTCTAGGTCCTGGCAGGTTTCCTTTTGTGACCAACATGGGCGGGTTTGAGAGTGTTGTGGCAAATGGGAGAGACTGAAGGCCTATCGTGACCCCTCTGCGTTCTCCCTTCCTCCACCAGTACTCAACAGTAGAGGAAGCAGTTGCCACCCGCACAGCTCTACATGGGGTTAAATGGCCTCAGTCCAATCCCAAATTCCTTTGTGCCGACTATGCTGAGCAAGATGAGGTAAGAAACTTAGGGAGAGGCAGGGGAGGCCATTCTCTCCTGAGATTCCTTCTCTCTTCCCATTTCTTTGGTTCCTTTAGTTGAACCATGGGGCTCCAAAGTCTCCGTCCACTGGTACCTGGGCTGCTCCTGTGGGAGTGATGTCATCTCCATCCTGAGTATCCTTGTCCTTCCTCTACCCATAGCTGGATTATCACCGGGGCCTCTTGGTGGACCGTCCCTCTGAAACTAAGGCAGAGGAGCAGGGAGTACCACGGCCCCTGCACCCTCCACCCCCACCCCCAGCCCAGCCACCACAGCACCCCCGGGCAGAACAGCGGGAGCAGGAGCGGGCTGTGCGGGAACAGTGGGCAGAGCGGGAACGAGAAATGGAGCGGCGGGAGCGAACTCGATCAGAGCGTGAATGGGATCGGGACAAAGTTCGAGAAGGACCCCGTTCCCGATCACGGTCCCGTGACCGCCGCCGCAAGGAACGTGCGAAGTCTAAAGAAAAGAAGAGTGAGAAGAAAGGTACTTAGCTGTGGGGACACACGTGTTCACTGGTATGTGGGAAAGGGAACAAAATGGGATGGGACACAGGGTCCTATGCATCAAGTCTGACTCACTTTCTTCTATGTCAGAGAAAGCTCAGGAGGAACCACCAGCCAAGCTCCTGGATGACCTTTTCCGCAAGACCAAAGCAGCTCCCTGCATCTACTGGCTTCCACTGACTGACAGCCAGGTGAGTGCTGGTCTTCCTGCCCTGCTCAGAGCTGCAGCGAGGCTGGGGGCGAGATACTGAGGAGAGTCACAGGAGTGTCAGAGGGAGGAGTCCCAGGGAACAGCTTAGGGTAATAAGGGAAAAAACAAAGTATCAAAGAAAGAGGCTGTTTTAAGAACCAGTTGATGAATCTGCCTAGAGAAGTCAAATCTAAGAGGGTAAAGGTAGACACAATGACAGGAAAGGTGTTTGCGTAGCCTAGGAAGCTGATTATGCCAATCATTCTTAGAAATTAATTTTAGATAGCAGAGAAATCTCCTGTTTTATAAACTTAGCCATTTCTATTTTTTTAATACTGTTTTTGCTTTTTCAATTTGTTTCTTTGTAACAGTCCTTTTGGGGATTTTTAACTTATGCCACTCAAGTACAGATTTGTTCACATGTATGTAGATAGCTTGGGAAATACCAGAGGCCAGGCATGGATGGTGCCAGTGTGTGTTGTGGGTATAAAAGGTGAACACTTAGAGGAACTGGGGCCCTGAGACAAGGACATGTGATTGCTCTCTACCCACCCCCACACACACACACTTCCTGCTTAAGAGCAAAGCCAGCAGTTATCCCAAGCTAGGAGTACCAGGGCTAGGTGCAAATAGACAGAGTGGGGCTGATGTGAGCTGGCCTGAGATGCCTATTCTGTGCTTTTCCTGCTGGCTGCAGATTGTTCAGAAGGAGGCAGAGCGGGCTGAACGGGCCAAGGAGCGGGAGAAGCGGCGAAAGGAGCAAGAAGAAGAAGAGCAAAAGGAGCGGGAGAAAGAAGCCGAGCGAGAACGTAACCGACAGCTGGAGCGAGAGAAGCGGCGAGAGCACAGCCGAGAGAGGGACCGGGAGAGAGAGAGGGAACGCGAGCGTGACAGGGGAGATCGAGACAGGGATAGGGAACGGGACCGGGAACGCGGCAGGGAGAGGGACCGCAGAGACAACAAGCGCCACAGCAGGAGCCGGAGTCGGAGCACACCTGTGCGGGACCGGGGTGGGCGCCGCTAGCTGGCAAAACACTGGGGAGAACTGCAGGCATCAGCTACCCTGCCCCAGGGTGGGGGCTCAAGGCCACAGAGGGATAGGTACAATCTCCACCACCCTGGAACCAGGGGCCTTTCACACCATTTGCCCAGTGCTGAAGTATGGCTGCCACCTGTCCCCACATACCAAATGGAGCAGTGGCCATCTTCCTCCCCTACACCCCATAACCTATCTCTTGGGATTTAGCCCTCTCCTTTCTCTCATTTCCCATGAGGTCTGTGAGAGGGAAGGAAGGGCTAGGTTAGAGAGAGAGGTGGTAGGCCCAGAGGTGGGGAAGAGCCAGGATCCCCAGCGTCTTTCATTTTCCCTCCATACTGCTCACCACCTCCTTTGGGTACTCACACCTCTTGGGAACAGCTGGGGCCAGGACTGGGTCACCTATGAGCTGAATCAGCATCTCCTGAGTCCCAGGGCCCCTGCAGTTCCCGGTCTCTTCTGTCCTGCAGCCCTTGCCTCCTGCCCACCGGTTCCACTTTATATCCACCTTTTCCTTTTGTTCAATTTTTATTTTTATTTTTTTTATTATTAAATGATGTGGTCTATGGAAAATAATAAAAATCTGACTTAGTTTTAACTAGTGTGTGAGTGGCTTTCCTTGGGCAGGGCCTGGGTAAGAGCCAAATTGAAGAGGATGGCTGGAGCCAGCATTGCTTGTGTAGGCTGCTGCATCCTGGAACCAAGTAACTCCCTCCTTACCTGCTTTGGGTCTACCCACACCTCACCTGTGGGGCTACGTTGCTGGTGGGTAGAGGGGAAAGGCCAAGTGGGTCCCAGCTAGAGGTATTTGGTCACCTGCTTTTCACCTTCAAGGAGCCTTCCGCCACTGCCACCAGGGGGCGTCAGCTGCTCGTTCAGCAGGCGCCTATAAATGAGCTTCCCAAAAAGGCTCCATTCCCCACCTCCTTCCACTCCCGCCTGTGTCATTCCATGGTCCCTGACCTGTTCCCAGGCCCAGTTCGCGTACTCTACCCTTATGAAGTCCTGAAGCGTACCCAAGCCAGCCCGCTAACCGTGCCCTGCACGGGCTCCCCAAATGATGCTGCCTTGCCCCCAGGGTCCATACAAGCCTCCGAGGCTGGTCTGCGAGCGCAAGCCGGGTCTCCGCAGTGGCTCCAAATTGCCTCCCTGGGCACTCACCCTTGGCCCCACTGCGGGGGGCATGCGGGCCGCTGGGCGCTCCCCGGATGCACCCGCCGCGCGAGCTCTGGGGACCTGGCCTGGACGTCCTCGTGCCCGAATGCCCCGCGGGGCGCTGCGGGCCTGGCCCAGGAGGGGCGGTGCATCTGTATGCGCCTGGCAGCCCAGCAGCACCGCCCCCGCCCCCGCGGTTCAGGCCGGGCTGGCCAGGGAGGGTCGGAGGCTGGGCTCTCCTCTCCCGCGCGCGGAGCGGAGAGCCGCCTCGCTCCTCCGCAGGCGGAGCCTCCTTCCCCCGCCCCCTCCGTCTCGCTCCCTTGTTCTCGCCGGGGCCGCTCAGACCTGCAGCGGAGCCGCGGCGCCCGCTCGGATCGGCTCGGGGCTGCGCCCCCGGGACCCAGCGACGGGGGCGGGCGGAGGTGCTCCCCGCCGGGCTGGGCCCCTCGGCACTACCAGGTAAGAGCCTGCCCTGGAGCCCGGGTCGGGGGTCCGCGGAGGGACAGGCGGGGGGCCCGCAGCCTGCGGGTGTCTTCAGACCTGTGCGCTCGGCAGCTGGGAGCCCGCTGCCGGCTCCCTTCTCCCGCGCTCTACCTCTTTCTCTTCTTCCCGTGCTCCTCCCGCCCTCTTTTTCCCATTTCCCCTCCCTCGGTGTCTCTTCACCCTGCTCTCTCTCTGCCTGTTTGCCGGCTTTGCCCCTTCTCTCTGTCTCTTGCCCTGGCTTTCCCCATCTCCACTTCCTCTTTTCCTTTTTCTTCCTCCACCTTTCTTTCCTTTCCCGTTCTTTCTCTTTTCCTTTTCCCGCCCTCTTTTCCATTCCCTGGTCCTTCCCTCACCTCTCCTTTCCTTCCCCGCTATCCTCTTTTCCACTCCTCTATCCTTTCCCTTCTCCTCGTCCCGCCTCCCTCCCTGGCCCCCAGCTTCCGTCGGGCTTCCCCCTTCCCTCGGGAAGGGAAGGACTGTCAGGTGTGTGTCTGCTCCGGGGGACGTGGGGGCGCAGCCACAGCTACCTGCGAGGGCTCCCCAACCCCGGGAGAGGAGGGCAGTGGGGAGGGTCCTCTCTCTAGCTCCCTTCCTGCGGCCCCTCGGAACCGCCCCCTCTCCCAGAATGAAGTTCTGGAGGCCTGGTCCGACCCCCGCAGCTGAGGGCTGCCCTGCGGGGCCATCACACGCAAGGACCCTTCTCCCCCTCCTTTCCATTCCCCAGACTAGTACCTGTGACTCCTGTCTGCCTTTCAGACGCCAGGCAGCCTCCTTTGATCTCTCCTGCAGTCTCTCGCTGCCGTTCTGTCTCTGTCTCTGCTGGACAGTCCATGAGTCTTGGTTTCACCCTCAATCCCACTGTGTCTCTAGCTTCTGAGTCTGCCTCTTCCCCCTCCCCAGTCTCCTTGTCCTACCCCCAACTCTACCTGGCTCTTCTTTCAGCTCTGTGCCCCCTCTGCCTCATGAACCCAGTTCCCCTTCAAGGACCTGAGGTGACAGTGTGGGCTGAGGGCAGGTTCCAGAGAGGTGGGTTCCTGTGGAGGAGGGACTCTTCACAGGCTCTCAAGCCTGTCTTAGGCTGTACTCCTTGTTATTTCAGCCTGACCCTAGACAACTCCATGAATCCCAGCCCTGGGTTGTAAGCCTTTTCTTGTAGTCCCCATCTCCTCTGTCCCCCTGCTGCATGCCCCGCCTGGGAGGACATGGGCCAGATGGGATTCCAAGCCCTCCCAGCATCCCCTCTCCTGTTTTCTTCCCCAGCTTCTCTACTCAGAGTTGACTAGCTGGAGATTTATCAGCTTGGAGGGCTAGAGGTGAATACAGGCAGAGCCTGGGAAGAGGGAAGGATCAGACTGCCTGCTCGGTCTTCAACTGCATTCTGGGCAGTGGGACTCTGGTCCCTTAGAGGTCGGCTCTTCAGCATCTACCTCTGATGGGATGGAGCGTTAAGGTTCCTTGACCCTGAAGAGCTACCTGTCCTGCAGGTGTGGATTCATGGGGTAGCCCCAGCACATGTACCCCTTTGCCCCAGCCAGCTCATGCCTCAGCACCTGGGGACAGTGAAGAGAGCCCTAGCTAGAGCCCAGACATGTGGGGCCTGGTGAGGCTCCTGCTGGCCTGGCTGGGTGGCTGGGGTTGCGTGGGACGCCTGGCAGCCCCAGCCCGGGCCTGGGCATGGTCCCGGGCGGGCCCAGGACCAGCACTGCTGCGGACTCGAAGGAGCTGGGTGTGGAACCAGTTTTTTGTCATTGAGGAATACGCCGGTCCAGAGCCCGTCCTCATTGGCAAGGTAAGGATCAGGCTCTCCATGGCTACCCTGACTCTGTAGCCCAGCCCTGCAGCTTCATCACTTCTGCAATGACCTTGGTCCCTCAGGACTCCCAACACACTACCCAGTCCTAGATTTAGACTCTTGAACTTTCTGTTTCTATGTGGAACCCGCTGTCATCTTCCTCTGACCCTTACAGCTGCACTCAGATGTGGACCGGGGTGAGGGCCGCACCAAATACCTGCTGACCGGGGAGGGGGCAGGCACCGTGTTTGTGATTGACGAGGCCACAGGCAATATCCATGTCACCAAGAGCCTGGACCGGGAGGAGAAGGCACAGTATGTACTACTGGCTCAAGCCGTGGATCGAGCCTCCAACCGTCCTCTAGAACCCCCATCAGAGTTCATCATCAAGGTGCAAGACATCAACGACAACCCCCCCATCTTTCCCCTGGGACCCTACCACGCTACAGTGCCTGAGATGTCCAACGTTGGTGAGTACCCCAAGTCTGAACACCCAGATTCCACCTCCTGGAGTGCCCTCTCCCCTCCCTCTCCCATTGCTTTCTGCCTCAGAACCCAATCCTGTGATTCAGCCCTGCTCACGCCTGGGTTCCCCTCATCTGCTATTCTTCCCCTCCTGGCTCTGCCCCTGCTGAGTGGGGTGCTGGGATTCCCCACAGGGACATCGGTGATCCAGGTAACTGCTCACGACGCCGATGACCCCAGCTATGGGAACAGCGCCAAGCTGGTGTACACTGTGCTGGATGGCCTGCCTTTCTTCTCCGTGGACCCCCAGACTGGTGAGGGTAGAGTTCAGGGGTGGTGGGGCAGCCATAGGAACAGGAACCCCCTGACCCAATGTCTCTCCCCAGGAGTTGTGCGCACTGCCATCCCCAACATGGACCGAGAGACGCAGGAGGAGTTCTTGGTGGTGATTCAGGCCAAGGACATGGGCGGCCACATGGGGGGGCTATCGGGCAGTACTACAGTGACGGTCACCCTCAGTGATGTCAACGACAACCCCCCCAAGTTCCCTCAGAGTAAGGGTCCCCTGCTGCTACCTGAACCATCCTTTGCCCACCCACCTCACCCTCCCAGCCATGCCCCAGAAGAAGGAAGTGCCGGAGGAAGGAGGAGGAGGGCTGGGGACCTCTTTAAGATTGTCTCTTCTCCATCCACCCTCAAGGCCTGTACCAGTTCTCCGTGGTGGAGACAGCTGGGCCTGGCACCCTGGTGGGCCGGCTTCGGGCCCAGGACCCAGACCTGGGCGACAATGCCCTCATGGCATACAGCATCCTGGATGGGGAGGGGTCCGAGGCCTTCAGCATCAGCACAGATACCCAGGGTCGAGATGGGCTCCTCACCGTCCGAAAGGTGAGCCTCCTATTGCTGACACTTGTACACTTACTCATACCCTCCTCCTGCCCCACCCAGGACACACTAATAACCGGTCTAGATCAGACTCGGAAACCTATGTTAGAGCTTAGAGATCGTGGTCGTCCACTTATCTTTCAGATGAGGGCCTGGGACCCAGAAAGGGGCAGTGACTGGCTCAAGGCTTCATATATCAAGCCTGTGATGGAGCCGGGGATAGACCCAGAGTTACTAAGTCATCTGCCCCCACCCTTGACCACCAAGGCCACTACCCCTCTGGCGTACCTCTCTGAGGTGGGCTGAGCACTGGATGCTTGTGAGGAAAGGACTCCCCCTCCTAGGAGCCTGGCCTGCCCTGGTTTTTGCACGTCTTAGCTACTCTGCCTCCCCTTGCCATAGCCCCTAGACTTCGAGACTCGTCGCTCCTACTCCTTCCGTGTGGAAGCCACCAACACACTCATCGACCCAGCCTACCTGCGGCGAGGGCCCTTCAAGGATGTGGCCTCAGTGCGCATAGCTGTGCAGGACGCCCCAGAGCCACCCGCCTTCACCCAGGCTGCCTACCACCTGGCAGTGCCCGAGAACAAGGCTCCTGGGACCCTGGTGGGCCAGGTCTCAGCCACTGACCTGGACTCCCCAGCCAGCCTGATCAGGTGAGTGAGGATGTGTCCGGGCAGGGCCAGGCCTGAGGGAAGGTGCCCAGGGGCAGTCAAGTCCCGTAGAGGATGCGACTCCTTGACCATAAATCACACTTGCCTCCTGGAAGAGGTGCCCCTCCCTGGGGGCCTGGGGCCAGGGGCGGGCTGGAGGACCTGGCTCAACACTCCCAGGCTCTCCACCCATCCCTCTAGGCGTATAATGGTGCCTTCCAGTAGCAGTGCCAGCAGAGGAGCAGATGTAATATCATCTGCTGCTGAGTGTGATTGATCCTTGGTCACTGTGGTCTGTCCCTCAGTATGTCATGCTTTACCCACTGGCTGACATTTAATTCTCACAGCTGCCCTATGAAGTAGGTATTTTCATCACCAGTTTTTTCAGAGGCCAGGCCCTGCGAGGTTAACTAACTTGCCCAAGGTCACCCAGTCAGTAAGTGGCAGAGCTGGGATTCGAACCCGGACTGTGCCTAGAGAAGAGCCACTCTTTCTACCTCCCAGCCAGCATCCCTGTCACAGCACTGAGGGAGGTGCTGCTGTCATTCCCTTTTCGTAGTTGAGGAAACAGGTTAGACAGTTTGCGCAAGGTCACAGCTGTTCTGAGGCCGAGTGGGGCCAGAACACGGGTCCTGGGGTCCCCAGAACCGAGCCCAGGGTCTGAAAGGCAGGTAGTGTCTCCCCCTCCACCTCTTTCTGTCTCTCTCCCCCACTCCAAAGAAACCCGGTCCCCCTAGTCTCAGGACAGGCATTTAATGTCGATGGCTTCTAAGAGGACCCTGTGTGAGTTATGGCTCTGAGTGCATGGGGCAGGTTCTGTCCCAGAAGCTCAGGCCCATCTGCTCAGAAGAGCCAGGAGGCCCAGTAAGGGGCACAGAGGGAAAGGAGGCGGAGCAGCAAGCTATGGCCCTGCCCCCAATCAGCCCCAGCTGGCGTTGTCTTCCCCAGATACTCCATCCTCCCCCACTCTGACGCGGAGCGCTGCTTCTCTATCGAGCCCAAGGACGGCACCATCCGCACAGCCGTGCCCCTGGACCGTGAGGCTCGAGTATGGCACAACCTCACAGTGCTGGCCACAGAGCTCGGTGAGGAGTCCGGAGCCCCCAGGAGGCACTGGAGAAAGTAGCAGCCTCCTGGCAAAGGGGTTGTCCCCGAGCCTGGCGTGGGGAAGGGAGGTTGCTGCCGTCGGACCCCGTCCCCGGCCTGGATCATCACCATCACGCAGGCCTGCTCTCCTTGGCTGGGTTGGGCTGGGCTGGGCACAGCAGGTCCTGCAGAGCACTCTCCTGACCTTAAATTCACTCCTACACCTGATTTTTCCTATCCCAAAAAGAAGCCTAACCTCAGATAGCTCCCAGCCTCTAACAATCCCAACCTGTACCCAGGCTGACCCTGCCCTGTCCACTCTCTGTTTCAGGCTGAAGCCTGGGGCCAGGGAAGGGCTGGGACCTCCTTTGGGGGGTGACGGGGGGGCCACAGCAGTTGCTCCCAGGGAAGCCCTGTGGGGAACCCTCAAGCTAGGGGAGAACGCTGGCCCCTCCCTGCCCCGTCAGTCCCTAGTCACCAGCAGCATGGTCCAGCTGCCTCTTTCTGAGCTGCTCAGGATCATGGAAGCAAGGAGACCCTTCGCCTCCATCGGTCTCCCTTTACCACCCCTGCTCATGTCCCAGGGTGTCCTACATTTACTATGTCCCATCCGTGGGGGTTGCCACTATGTGTGTAGATGTTTGTTCATGTCAGTCAAGAGCTAATGTATGTGTGTGTATAATTCCGTGTATGTGAAAATCACATGTGCATACACATATGTATTTGTGAGTACATGTCTATAATTATGTTTATATAGTTGAGTGTGTAGAATTACATTTACATTATTTATGCATATGTATAATGGAATGGCTATAGTGATAGTACATATATCTGGTTGTATCTGTTGTGTATGTGAGTGTCTGTGGACAGATGATAATAATTTATTACTTATTGTGTATCAGGCACTGGTCTCAGTACCAAATGTAGATTTATTCATTTAATCTTCGCCGCAAGTTTATGGGGGAGGTATGGTTATTTCCCCATTTTACAATGAGAAAACTCAAGTAAAGGGAAGTTAAACAACTTCCCAAGGTCACACAGAAATGAAGTGGTGGAGCAGGCTGCAGAGCTTGAGCTCTCTCCTTCACCACGCGGCTGTCATATGTGCTAAATCGGACAGGTGTAGGTTTGTGTTTATGTCCGTGCAGCGGTGTGTTATGTGATAGTGCACGTGTGCCTGTCCGTGAGTGGCCCTGTGTGTTTATATAGTGTGTCTTGTGGCTGCCTGTGTATATGTAACCAGCTGTGTGTGTGAGCTTCCCCTCGCCGTCCTCTCAACCTTCTGCCAAATTCTGCTCCCCGCCCCCTGGAACCTCAATATCGACTAGCAGACCCTGGGCCCTTACTGCAGTGGAGGAATGGATCCCTGCCCCATCCTGTCTCTGGGGTATCCCAAACCTTTAGCCAGGCAGTCCACTCAGCCTCCTTTGCCAGGCTGCGACCTCCAGGGCCTGCTGGGGGGAGACACTAAAGGAACCAGTCTAGGAGCGGTGAGCACTAAGGTGGGCAGGGACGCACATTTTTCATTCTCTCTTGGGTGCCCCTGGCAGTGAAGAGCAAGGCAGGGTAACAGTGGTAGCCACCTGATGAAGGGATGAGGGAAGAGGGGTCCACGTCTGCCTGTGGTGCCCAGGCCAGCCTGGCTCTGCACCTGTGCGTCATACAGCTCCTCCCTTCCCAAGGTCAACGCTAAGTGATGCTCAGTGCTGCACCACAGCCTTCCAGACCTCTGATGGGGCATGGTGTGTGTGTGTGTGTCTGTGTGTGTGTGTCCTCCCAACTGATGCCGTGCATGAAATTGCATTCTCTGGACCCTGGGTGGGGTGTATACTATATGCACTGCGTATACTGAACATCCACTTCATGTATCTTGCATTTGTTTTAAACACTGAGTGTCCTTCTAATGTGTGGTGTTCATGTGTTCGTACATTTCATGGCTATTGTCTAAATGCAACCTGTGTGCACCTTCCGTCTCACCTTCATTTATGGTGTACATGCCCTACACATGGGTTATTGTTTATGTAAATCATGAGTGCCATTCCTATTGAATGGATGCTGTGTATTGTCCATATCTTGGGTACTACATGAATGTTCTATGCATTTGGTGGTGTTTCATTCATTTCCCAATGTTTGCTACATACGAATTGCATGTATATTTCATGTGTTGCTTGTGCATGCTATATGCTGCTTGTGGCATCCATGCCCATGCACCACATGTGTTGTGTATGGGTGTGTGGGGTGTATGTGTTCATGTTCTGGCTTCAGACAGCTCCGCACAGGCCTCCCGCGTGCAAGTGGCCATCCAGACCTTGGATGAGAATGACAATGCTCCCCAGCTGGCTGAGCCCTATGACACCTTTGTGTGTGATTCTGCAGCCCCTGGCCAGGTGAGCTGCTGAGACAGAGGGGTTGGGACCTCAAGACCTCTAGCTGCCCACTCCATATAAGGCCTGTCTTCTTCCTCCCAGCTGATTCAGGTCATCCGGGCCCTGGACAGAGATGAAGCTGGCAACAGTAGCCGTGTCTCCCTTCAAGGTCCTCTGGGCCCTGATGCAAACTTCACTCTCCGGGACAACCAAGGTGGGTGGCCTCCTGTGTAGGCATGCCCATGCCTGCCTCCCTCCTCCTCTCTTCCGCCACCAGCCCAGTCCAGCCTGCCTGACCCCTGCCCACATACCTGGGCCCTCCTCCTAACAGAAAGTAGATGTGGATTTGCACGTGGTTGTTGATTGTAAACCTTCCCCATGGGAAGCTCTCTCTGTGGGCCAGACTAACCCTCCTGGGAAAATGTCCCAGGAGATGCCCTAACAATTTCCCTCTCCCTCAGATGGCTCTGCCAGCCTGCTGCTGCCCTCTCGACCCGCTCCACCCCGCCAGGCCCCCTACCTGGTTCCCATAGAACTGTGGGACTGGGGGACCCCAGCACTGAGCAGCACTGCCACAGTGACTGTCAGCATGTGCCGCTGCCGGCCTGATGGCTCCGTGGCCTCCTGCCGGCCTGAGGCTCAGCTCTCACCTGCTGGGCTCAGCACTGGGGCCCTGCTTGCCATTGTCACCTGCGTGGGCACCCTGCTTGGTGAGTCAGGTCACAGTGGGACATAGATGTGGGGTCCAAGTGTGTGGGGATATGGAAAGGAATGAGGCCCCTGGACATAGGGAAATCTACCCTAGGGCTTACAGGAACCCTTGTGCCTGGATCGTCCCACTGCCTGATGCATCCAAGAGGGAAAAAAGAGCTCTGGCCTCATATCCCTGACCTGCTGATCCTTAATGACAGTAACAAGCCATAAAAACTGTTTACTGAGTCCTGACTCTGGGCCATGTGTGGCACTGGGTACATCACCTATGGTAATTCATTTCATCCTTTCCACAGCCCTAATTGGTAAATGCTTTCCCTGTTTTGCATACCAGTAAATCGGTCTAAGCATCAAAGAGGTTTGGAGAAGTTAGGCAACTTCCCGTGCTCACACAGCAAGCAAGGGATGAAGTCTGGCATCACCCGAGGTTTGCTAGATGTCAAACCTAGGGCTTACCACCTCTAGGCCATGCTGCCTCCTCTGTCACCCAACCCTCTGTGTCTGCCCAGGCCGCTGACTCAGTGCCTTGTGGCCTCTCTCCCAGCCCTGGTGGTTCTCTTCGTGGCCCTGCGGCACCAGAAGCAGGAGGCCCTGATGGTGCTGGAGGAGGAGGACGTCCGGGAAAACATCATCACCTACGACGATGAGGGCGGCGGAGAAGAGGACACGGAGGCCTTCGACATCAGTGCCCTTCAGAACCCCGACGGGGCAGCACTGCCAGCCCCTGGCCCCTCTGGGCGCCGTGACGTGCTACCCCGGGCCCGGGCGCAGCGCCAGCCCCGGCCCCCCGGCCCCGCCGACGTGGCACAGCTCCTGGCGCTGCGGCTCCGCGAGGCAGACGAGGACCCCAGCGTGCCACCTTATGACTCGGTGCAGGTGTACGGTTACGAGGGCCGGGGCTCATCCTGTGGCTCCCTCAGCTCCCTGGGCTCCGAGGCCGGTGGCGCCCCCGGTCCCGCGGAGCCGCTGGACGACTGGGGTCCGCTCTTCCGCACCCTGGCCGAGCTGTACGGGGCCAAGGAGCCCCCAGCCCCCTGAGAGTGGGCTGCCCTGCCGGCCAAGGTGTGGTAGCCCGCACAGGCCCTCTGAGTGAGCCCCAGGGTCCAAGCAGGCGGCAGCAGCCCAGGGGCCCCAAGCCTCTTCCGCTCCCTGTGTTCCTCCTCCCAGCTCCCCCAGAGCAACCCTTCTTCTCACCTCCCTCCTCCTGAGTCTTCCGTGTCCTCTCCAGGGATCTCTGTCTCCCTATAACTCTGTCCTGGTCTCCGTTGTGTGGCTCCGACTCCGAATCTCTCTTCTATCACTGTGATTCCACCTTTTCCGTGGCTCTGCCTTTGTCTCTCTGATTCTAAGTCTCTCTTACATGCTCTCTCTGTCTCCCTTGCCCCCACACACATGCTCTGTGTCTGTCTCCTGCCCACATCTGCCCCCCATTTCTCTCTGGGTCCCTGTGGATTTTTGGTTTGTTTCCGTTGTTCATCCCAAAAACAAGAGAAACTTCCAGCCACTGCTGCCCACCTTCCTGCAGGGGATGATCTGCCCCAGGTCAGTGCCCCTAGATTGTGTGGGGCACGGGTGGCCTGAAGCCCTTCCCCACTCACTGCCTCTAACTGGGCTCTCCTGTCTTTACAGACCTTCCTGCATGGTTCCATCCATCACTCATGGCCTCATCCTGGCTCTACTGGCCTCCAGCAGAGAGGGGGTGCCAGCCCACCTCCCAGGGGAGAGCTCCAGCACCACCCCCCCACGACTTGGCTGCCTCCCTGGAGCTCTGCCCAACTGTTGGCATCCCAGCCCTGGGCATTGTCTTGTGTGCTTCCCAGGCCCCAGGGGAAGTGTAGGGGAAGGAAAGGGGGAGGCAGCTGGGGAAAAGGAAAGAAGGAGGAAGGGGAGGGGCCTCCATCTCTAATTTCATAATAAACAAACACTTTATTTTGTAAAGCTACAGCCCTGTCCTGCTTCTGCACTCAGGTTTCTGTATGGAGACTCACTGCTCCGAAGAGCGAGAGGAGAGGCCTAAGCCTACTCCCTCTGGTTCGTTCTTTCTCCCTTGGGGGAAGGTCCACTCCAAGTCCCTCTGGAGAGAGGAGGGTTTGGGTTGGTTCCATTCAGGGAATACGTGCCCCACTCCCACCACCAGCTCTCTGGGTTCCCTGTTGCTCTCAAACTGCCCAAAGAAATTAAGATGTAGGGACTGGCCAGAAGGGAGGGTGGGAAGGAGAAGTAGAGGGTGAAGGCTACAGAGAAGAGGGGAAGAGAAGAAAGGAAGAGGGACTCCAGACTGAGAAAACATGTGGGCGGGGGCAAACCAATCTCTCTTGGGGCCTGTGGTGCCCACTGGGGAAAGGGTGGGCCACTGCATCTGGGCCTCCTGCCCCGCCTTTATCTCTCCCTCGCCCATTGTCTTGTTCTTCGTGGAGCACCAAGGAAGAAGGAGGGGACCAGGGAGGCAGAATCAAAACTAACGGGTGGGAGCTGAGCGGGAACAGCCAGCGTCTCTCAATGTCCGCTCCCTAAGCAAAGAAGGGGTCCACTCAGGAATCAGCATGAGCACCTAGGCTGGCTAACTGCAGGCTGGCCTCCTATAGACTCAAATAGGTGAGTCAGGACAGGTCCTTGTGTCCTTCCCCTCCGAGTGCGGGGTGCGGGCAATCAGGGAAAGCTGCTTCAATGGGAAGATGCCTTCTCTCATACCTTCCACACCTGCTTGAGTAGGGCACCTGGGTGGTGCGACAACAAGGACCCTTGCTCCAGGGCTGGAGTTATTTCCTCTGGTGAAGACTGGAACTGGACCCCGATTGCCCAGCACCCTGTGCGAGAGCAGGCTGGCTGTTCCCTGAAGGCCTCAGGAGGCAGTGCACCATGCAGGTGTCAGAGGAACAAGGTCTTCCAGTTCAGGGCAGGATGGGCAAGATCTCTACCCCTTTGGTCTCACCCTGGTATCTGCATCAGCCCTTCAGGAATAAATGGAGAATAGGAGGGATTGACCGTGGGCAACTTTAGGTAGTGAGGGGCACGCTGTCACGGATGCACACCTTTGCCCGCTCTTCCAACGCTTCCTAGCACCCTCTTCCGGGCCTCCTCAACTCACTAAATTTAGAGAGGAAAAAAAACGGCATAGGGAAACAGGTTTGTCAGCAAGACCTTTATCTCTGGTCTCAAGTACCTCATCATCTGGAAGAATAGAACTTATCAAAGGAGTGAAGAAGAGCAGGAACATGACAGAAAAAGAAAAGGAGACGCGATGGGAGAAGGAGATGCAAGGAGTGCTGCCGCCCTGACCAGGTGGCTCGGTTGGTTGGTTGTCCCGCAAAGCTAAAGTTCACTGGTTTGGTTCCTGGTCAGGGCACATGCCTAGGTTGTGGGTTTGGTCATATGGGGTGCATATGAGAGGCAACCATTCAATGTTTCTCTCCCTCTGTTACTCCCTTCCCTGCTCTCTCTTAAAAAAAAGTGGGGGGGGGGGTTCTCCTCCTGTTCTGCCCTCTTTGTGTGGGTTCCTTCCTTTCCTCCCAGTTTATGGGAAGTGAAGGAGCACAGAACATCCTGGGGAATGAGCTACATGCAGTTCACAGAAAGTCTTTGGCTGGGCTCAGGTGGCAGTCTCAGGCTCCCGTCCACTACTCCCTCCCCGCATTTCTCACAGAGGTAGTAAACTGGTGGGACAAGCTGACCCCACCACCTCTTTCCTCTGAAGCATTTTCCCAAAAGAAGTGACAAGGCCTGGCATTCTCCCCAATAAGGGGTTGCTTTCCTTATCCAGGTGTTGCTCCTTTTCCAGCTGTCTCCTGTCTCTGCACACAGGTACCGCACATACATCACCTGCCACACTCAGATGCACACACCTATCCTGGATCGCTGACACTGGAACCCACACTTATCTCTGCCCATGGAGATGCACCCTCTTATGCCTGAGTCCATCAAACATTTGAACCCTAGACAAAAGCTACCCTTCCTCCAATGCTCCTCCAGGACTAGGCTGACCAGGATCTGTGACCTCCCATTATCCTTTCCAGAGGCCCACCTTTCCTTCCTTGAGACTGAGGAATGGGAGAGGGATGAAGACGGGTTACTGTAGAGGCCACTAGCCAGACTCTGGACCCTGGTTCAAAGGCTACTCCTACCGTACTGGGCACCCACCCTTCTGTGGCCCCTTTCCCCCCCACCAAAATTTCTTCTCCTCTGCCCCCACTGCTTTCCTCCCTAGGGCTCCCTGACATTTCCTCCCTCCTCCCCATTCATTCCCCGAAGGCCAGAGCCTGGAGGTCTCCTCTGCTGGTCCAGCTCCTGCCCCGAGGAGCCCTGAGCCTGAGGTTCAAGGTTGGAAATCAGGGATGGCCTGGAGGCTAGGAGGAGTGGGATGAGAAAGAAGTTTCAGCAACCTTCCTTAAAGTCCCATCTCTTGGCTGGTCGTCCTTTCTCGCCGACTTGGGGAGGGGAGGGGTTGGGAGATGTCAAGCTGCATCTCTAAACCTGGGCTCACAAGGGAGAAGGAGAAGGGCAGGAGAAGACGTGATAACCTGACAGTTCCCACAGGCACAGCCACCTCCCTCTTTTCTGCATTCCCCAGAAGGAGCTACAGGAAGGAGAGGCTGGAAAGAAGGCAAAGGGAGGAAGGAAGTAGGAGGGGGGAAGGAAGGAGGAAAAGTCTGGCGGCAGCAGTGACATACCCCAAAGAACAGTGCACAGGTGAGCTGTGGCAACGGTTCCAGGCCCTGGAAGGTAGGGCACATAAGGCTCCGTGGGAGCAGCCTCCCTGGGCTCACCCCTCCAAGCCCCCAGGATCCTCTGGGTTCAGTCATCCCCGGCCACAGGGCATGAGCTGGGCCCAGCTACTCTTCCCCCCTCCCCCTCCCTCCCCAGATGCCTTCAGGGCTCTATTCTGGTGGCCAAGAGGAAAGTCAAGGAGGGCA
>PVJD01006487.1:45928-97879 GCA_004026545.1 Mormoops blainvillei
GGGGGGGGGGGGAGCAGAGGAGAGCAGATGAGAAGTCCATCACCACCCACCAGAGGTCCACAATGCACTGCTCTGCCTCTCCCAGCCTGGGCTTTTCAGGCTACTTCCCACCTCATTCTCCTCTTGGCTACCCCACCTCACCGAGTTGAGAAAATGACAGACTCTGAAAGCTGAAATAGGGAGTGAAATGGGAGGAAGAAGGGAGGCTGGGGATAGGGTGGAAAAAGCAGAAAAGAGGATGGCAAGAAAAGAGGGTCTAGCACCTAGCACGGCGTCTGGCACACAGCAGGCACGCGGTAAGGCTTTGCTGAAAGAAGGACTTGGCACTGAGAAGGGGGCTGGACCAATCTATTGGGTGTCAGTAGGAACCCGCTGGACAGAACCATCAATAGTTCTGGGAGGCAGAAAGAGATGGAGACTTGGAACGCATGCAACCAGCCACCCACTGGGGCTGGAGCCACATGCTGTGATGCTGCTTACACCCCATCCTCCACCCACTCCCTGCACTAGGCCCCCCTCCCACCCCCAAGTCCTGCCGCTTCTTACAGAGTCTCAGTCTCTGTGGGAAGCCCAGAGTCTCCTGGTCCCAGTCCCACAGAGAGTTCTCCACCTTTGCCAGCTCTGAGGGGAGTAGCAGGTTCAGGATGGGCATGGCTGGCCTCCTTCTCCTCTTGCTCCTCTGGCTCTGGGACCTCATGCAGCTCTGAGTACAGCACCCAGGCATCGCTGCGCGACACATACTCCCATCCACTCTCTCGCACGTGAAAAAGGTCTACAGAACCCCCAGAGTAGGCATCGCGGTGGGTGGCGTGGGCCACGGCGCAACGAGCCAGGGCGTAGGCCTCCTGAGTGGTCATGTCGTAGCGGTAGCCGCGGTCTAGCACTCCATAGGCATAAGGAGACCCAGAGCCCACGGAGAAGATGTCCCCCTGCAGGCGGGTACCATCGCTGTAGACATAGAAGAGGGCAGGGCCAGAGCGATCCCAGCCACACAGGGCAGTAGCCACACACAGATCCAGCCCCCGGTAGCAGGACATCATGGCTGACAAGAGTTTGGCGGCACTAGCCACACTGGGCAGCTGGCCCTCCCTCAGTGCCCGCAGCCGCAACTCCCGCTGTAACACCCGGTACCATGTGACACAGTCAGCGGAGGTGCCAGAGGTGGTGCCCAGGAGGTGCTCGTGAACAGGGATGACCTTGCGTGAGGCTGGACATGCCACGTAGTTGCTGCAGGAGGACCGGGTGTCAGCCGCAGCAATGACTCCATGACGGAAGCGGAAGGCCAGGGTGGTGGTGCCGTGGGTCAGCCTGGGGCCATAGGTCTGCAAGAAGGTTTGAGGGTCACAGCCACGGGGCACAGCCCAGCCACCGGCCTGAGACAGGTGAGGCGATAGCTCCTGGGTGTCGGGGGCCTGCCACTTGCACACATCCTGCAGAGCCATCCCTGGGGCTGAATGAAGCTTAGGAGTAGCAAGACAGGGATGTGTGAGCTGGGTCAAATAAGGGGAGAGGGACGCTAAGGAAAAGCTTGGCTGCAGCCAGGATTGGCAAGGAAGGCATGTGATTTGCAGCTTCGCTTCTCTCTAACCCCAAATTAGGCTCGGGGACTGGCTGCTGGAGCAGCCCCCTCCTCCTCAGATGACCTCTGAGGGGAGACAGGATGAGTCTCCTGCGCTGGGAAGACGCTGCCCCTGACACACCTGAGCTTCACCCAAGGAGTCCCCTGTCTGTCATCCTCCAAGAAACCAGGAGCAAGGTGGGGGTTGGGGTAACTGCAAAGGAAAGGAAGTGCAAATGAAAGGAACAGAGCTGGGTTCCTCTTGCTTTTCCTGTCCCTGCCCTGAAAGATCTCCCAGCCTATGAGGAGGAATAAACACACATCAGTGCTCTAAATTAGTCAGAATAGGTGCTGTGGCCCCATCGAGACAGGGGTTCTGAATACGGGGTTCTCTCCTCAGAGGTACAGGGCCAGGGAACTATGATGCTCCCTCACCTCACACTTTCACCTCGCGGTCAAGGTGGGAAAAGAGAAATGGACTGAGACGGGGACAAAAGAGAAAAGAGCAAGAGAGCCCTGGGAGTAAGGGTTTGGGGTGGAGAAACACAAATACCTTTGGCAAAGGCAGGGTACTGAGGGGCCAGGGGTCAGGGAAATTTTAACCTGGAGCTCTCTTTCTCCTCTGCTTTGGGGGTGAATAGGAATCTCCATCTGCACACAGAGATGGCATTCCTAACAGTTCTCCAGGAGTATAGCTTCTCTAGTTGTGTTACATAGTTCTTAATATGTACCTGAAAAACATCTGATGACCTTCTCTCTCCTGGTTCTCCTTCTGCCCAATAGTTCACAATGGCCAGAGACTGAGTCATAGTTCTCAGGCAGGAGAAACAACTGACTTTGACCCAGTAACGCTGAGTTTAAGTCTTAGGCCAACCAGATGTGGTCAAAGGGGTGACGATGGTGAACCCTGACAGCTGGCTCTTCAAAAGACTAAGAAGACAAGAACAGAGTGATGAGCTGCAACTACTTCCAGCACCACATGGAGTATATTTTACTAAACATTGCAGCTCAAAGGGCTGCTATGGGAATGGGTTTATTCAAAGAAACAGACCCACATATAAAGGAAAGGGCCTGGCCCCTCCAGACAGCATGATGGTTGGGTGGTGGTATAATAGTTACCTGGGGTCTCAGTACAAAGGGCAAGTGTAAACATGTCATGGGAAGACAGGAGAAACCAGGAGGTCACACTAAGGTCCAACCAGTTCTTCTCTCTTCCTTTGTGCAGGACCACATGGAAATCTTACTAAAGAGATAAGAATGTCTCCACTTTCTAAAATATAAGTAAGTCTTAGACTCTTTATATATGGATGGATGGCTACCTCCGTAGGTCAGGCCATTATCAAGTCAGATCTGAACAGTTGAATGGCCTCATAATTGGCCACCCTCCAATCTCCCCATTTAATCTTATCTTCCACACTGACATATTTTCCTAAGGTATCACTCAAATCTTGTGTTTCCTCTACTAAGAAACCTTGAAGGTCTACAAGGTCAAATCCAAACCACCTTTCCACTCCAGGCTGGCATTTAAGCCCTCCTATGTTCCAGTCCTACTCCATCTACCACAACCTCTTTTCACGCTGTCACCCACTTCCCCTTCATTTATTTGAATCCTATCCTTCAAAATCCATCTTAAGTACTACCTATTCTGAAAATTCTTCCCAGATATGGGTTGAGAGAGGAGAGTGTATGGGTTTCAGGTGCAATGGAACCCGATTGGTACTTAGGGAAATGAATTCAGAGCTCCTTGGCAAAGCCTTCCTGGATCCCCAACCTCACCCTGATCCATACTGACCTCCTCCCCCACCTATGAACTTACAGAATTTATCATTTTCCTTCCCCCACCACCTTACTGTGATATAACTGACATATAACATTGTGTAAATTTAAGGTGTACAGTGTGATAATCTGATACATATATATTGCAAAATGTTTACCACAATAAGGTTAGTTAACACATCCTTCATTGCACATAATGGCCATTTTTCTTATTGTTGTTATGGTGAGAACATTTTAAAATCTACTCTCTTAGCATCGAGTATACAACACAGTATCATTAATGCTGTACATTAGATTTGCCAGAACTTATTCCTCATTCCACCACTTTATTCTGTTTCTATGAGTTTGGCTTTGTTAGATTTCACATATATGTAAGATCATATAGTATTTGTCTTTGTCTGACTTACTTAGTATAATGCTCTCAAGGTTCATTCATGTTGTCACAAATGACAAAGTTTTCTTCTTTTATGTGGCTGAATAATATTCCATATATATAGCTGTTTCCGCATCTTAGGTATTGTGAATAATGCTACAATGAATACTGGGTTGCAGCTATCTCTACACGATAGTGATTTCATTTCTCTCAGATAAATACCCAAATATGGGATTTCTGGATCATATGTTCTTTTTTTTTTTTTTCCTGGTAACTCCACACTGTTTTCCATAGTGGCTGTTCCGCTTTACATTCCCACCAACAGCAGCACTGATCATTTGTACTTCGCCTTTTGAGGTCTCCATATAACTAGGTAAAATGTAAAAGTGCCTTAAAAGAAGTACAAATGTTATCAGTGGCAGAGTAAAAGAACAATTGAGAGAAGTCGGTAGGACTAGTTGCATTGCAGAGGTGACTGCAAAATAATACCTGCTCAATACCATCCAAGTGTGAGATGCAGATAAGGATCTTCCACTTCTTTACATTCTGATGGTTTCGCTTGGAAAGGGTTGCCGAATTTCAGCATTAAAAATACAACACATGCGGAATCTGTTGTGTAAGGGAAGGGGCTGAGTTTGAGTATTAGAGGAAAGTGGTATTTAAATATCGATGGATGTTGCTTGCTGCTGGAATCCAACAAGGAAGGCCAGACACTGACTTTATAAAACCATAAAGCAAGAGGCAACATTTCATACCTTTGCCTACCTCCTTGCTTGTTATCGTTCCCAAAAGGTTTGAAAACTGAAGGTGGGTGGAGAGAGGGAGAGACAATGAAATATAGCACATTCTAAATCAAGAGCTTGTCTTAGCAAACTTAAGTTAGAGAACCTCTTGGTACATCTTTATGGAGCCCCAACTTTCCTCCAGCCTCTTGAGATGGTAAATGACTCAGTTATTCAGGAGATGAACTGAGAATCTAGACTGCAGATTAACTGGGCTCTTTGCTTTTCTTTCTTATTCTTCTATTTGCCTTTTGGGCACTTCATTACTTAACTAGAATGCCCACCAGAGGGTGGGAGTAAAGAGAATATTAAATCTTAAAAATTGGTACTTATAGAGAACGTGGGTAGGGTGACGATTAACACTATCAAACAAGAGGTCTAGCGCTTTTATTTTGTTGCGCTTTTACCACAAGCAAATGTGGTTTAACTAACTTCATAGAAAAATGACCTCAGAGTAGATCATTATTTTATCCAATAAAACAAAATGGCAATTTCAGTCGTGTTAATAGGGTACCGAAGCAGTAGAGATGTAAACTGTTGCTTGGACACCTAGCTGGGCGGGGAAATCTTATTGCTAAGGTTTTAGAACCGATTTTCAACCAGTCACGCCCTTCTCAAAGATGGCCGCCCTCACTTCCCGCACTCAACATGGACGTTTCCAATCTTTTCTTAGGAATTTGAGGTTAATGCAATCCGGCGTTGTTTGCATGACAAAACTTAAGATGGCAGACATATCCTTTTAGAATTTAACGGTAGTGAAGCCATTCCCCCGCCGCCCCGCCCCGTTCAGCGAAAATGGTCCCTTGCGTCTGGTTTTTGTTTTTGGAGACGTGGTTGCCAGGAGTTAAAATGGCTCCTCTCTGGGATAGATTTAATAGGAAGCGAAGCTGTGACGGCAAGGCGTTGCCAGGCCGTCATCTACTAGGCGTTATGGGAGGCCGCTAGTTTTGCCCTTACTAGAAATGGCGCTGGCCAGTGTGTTGGAGAGCTCGCTACCGGTGAACCGGCACGGGTTTTTTGGACTCGGGGGTCGTGCGGATCTGTTGGACCTGGGTCCAGGTAGTCCCAGTGATGGGCTCAACCTGGCCGCGCCCAGCTGGGGTGCCCCAGAGGAACCAAGAATCGAAATACTTCATGGAACCACCACTCTGGCCTTTAAGGTGCGGACCCAGCTGTGCAAACGGGCTAAGTCCCGCGCCCCCGCGCCCTTCCGGGACCAGATCCCACAGTGGCCGCGGCCGCGAAACCCAGGCGGAGACTGGGGCCCCTTGTACCGACGCCGGCAGTTTCGCTGTCTCATTGGCCCGGGAGGCCTCGGTTCTCGCTCTGGCCGGAAAGGGGGGCGGTGGGGCGGTGGGGCGGTGGGGCTGTGGATAAGAGGGAGAAACAACCTGAGGCTGCTTGGGTTGATTCCTCGGCGATTTCAGGTTGCTTCTGCCGAGGAAAGGAGAGGCCGCAGCAGCACTGAACTTAGACAAAGGGAAGGCAGTTGTAACCATTTACCAAAGGTTTTGGAAACTGGTCCCTCTAGGCTGGGGTAACCGAAACGCTACGACTAGAGAGGGGATCGGGGGGCGGGAGGGCGGTGAGTTCTGTACTAGGCCAGACTATTGGGATTCCTGGCCTAGCTTTGCAGTAACTGCTTCTGCGATCTTGGGCGAGTCGTTGTGTCTCACTAAACTGTTCCTTATCCATGGGATATTTTTCTACCCACATCACGGGATTGATGTGAAGCTCATGTGACATTAATATGTGGAACGGTGTATTACAACGATTTTCAGACTTTTTCATTTCATGGCATAAAATTAATTATTAAAATTCTGCGGTACACCAAAAATATGTTTTTTGAAGATCTGACCAAAAAAATGTGATATAATTTTTATTCATTCACACTGGATGGCTGTTGTGTTCAGTGTTGTCATTTTTTTATTTGACAGTCTAAGGAAAAAGAGGTCAGTGTCCCTGATTAAAAAGTCAGGTATTGCTTTTTTTTTTTTTTTTTTAAGATTTTCTTTATTTTTAGACAGAGGGGATGGGAGGGAGAAAGAGAGGGAGAGAAACATCACTGTGTGGTTGTCTCTCGCGGGCCCCCTACTGGGGACCTGGTGGGCAACCTAGGCATGTGCCTTGACTAGGGAATTGAACCCTCCACCCTTTGGTTTGGAGGCTGAAGCTCAATCCACTGAGCTATACCAGCCAGGGCAGGTATTGCATGTTTTAAAAATTCTTGCAGGCCTGTGGCACACCAGTTGAAAGTCACTGGTATATTGTGAAGTATAAAACGACAAAGGGAGATGTTTTGGGGTTGCATTGATGCAAAAATGAATGTCAAGATGTTTTTGTAGTCTAACCCGTGGCCTGCTTTGTGTTTTCCTCTGATCTTAACAGTTTCAACATGGAGTCATTGTTGCAGCAGACTCACGGGCTACAGCGGGCGCCTACATTGCCTCCCAGACAGTAAAGAAGGTGATAGAGATCAACCCCTACCTACTGGGCACCATGGCTGGGGGTGCAGCAGATTGCAGCTTTTGGGAGCGGCTGTTGGCTCGGCAATGTCGAATCTATGAGCTTCGCAACAAGGAACGCATCTCAGTAGCGGCTGCCTCCAAGCTGCTCGCCAACATGGTGTATCAGTACAAAGGCATGGGGCTGTCCATGGGTACCATGATCTGTGGCTGGGATAAGAGAGGCCCTGGTGAGTTAAGATTCAACCACGTAATTCTTGGGCTGACACTACAGAGAGCAGGGGTTGGATGAAGAGATGTGTGAAAGAAAAGGTTTTAGGTCAATGCCGAGGATTTGTTGATTAGTTTCTCAACCCTTCCTTCTCTTTGTTGAAGGAAGGCACTGTAGTGTAGAAAAGGGCATAGAGTTAGACTAGCTGTGTCATTGACTACCCATGTGACCTCAGGCAGGCTGCTTTTTCCCTCAGTATCTGTTTCATCATCCCTTAAGTTAGTTAAATTATGTAATACACATAAAGCATGTGGTTTCTGGCACATAATGTTTTTGCTTCTATTCTCTCTCCCATAAATAGTAAGTCCTACAAAGAGTGCATTTGGAAATTGAAGTACATAATAATAGACATAAAAACTCTGGTCAGTGTCATCTAAGTGAAATACAATGTGAGCCACACATGTGATTTTAAATTTTCTGATGGATTTTTTAAAAAGTAAAAAAGAGCCCCGACTGATGTGGTTCAGTTGACTGGGCGTCATCAAACCAAAGGGCGGCTGGTTTGGTTCCCAGTCAGGGCACATTCCTGGGTTGCTGGCCAGCCCCCAGTTGGGGTGCATGTGAGAGGCAACCATTTGATGTGTCGTTCACATCATTGTTTCTCTCCCTCTCTTTCTCCCTCCCTTCCCTTCTGTCTAAGAATAAATAAATAAAATCTTTTTTAAAAAAGTAAAAAGAAAAGGGTGACATTTAAACAATTCATTTAATACAAAATACCTAAAATAGCATTTCCACATGACATTAGCCCCATTCCAAGTGCTCAGTAGCCACATATAGCTAGTGGCTACTGTATTAGACCTTGAAACTAATACATAGGAAGTGGCAACTCAAAAGTTAGTCATTTCTCTTCCTTTTTTACCTTTAGGAGTCTTTGACCTAGAAGGGGCCTTAATGCTAATCTTTCCTGGCTTGATATACTCACCCTAGGTCTTATTCTATCATCTTTGAAAAGAAATTCCTTATTCTAGTTTCCTTTCCAGTGTATAAAAACTTTGTCAGGAAGTTCAACCTTGTATCTGATGTCAACACCAACTTTAAAGTTGGAATAGAAGTAGTCACTTTTCGTGTAATTTTCCCCCTTGATGCTTAAAAATAGTTGTTCTTTCCTCTGATTGTTTTTGTTTCATTCATTTATCTATGTATCAAATGCCAAGTTTTTCTCTGTGAAATAATTGTGGGATACCCACCACTTTTTTACTCACTTTGGAGAATACGAGTTCACTTCTCAATGGAGGATGAATGAGGAGATTAAAAATGAGGGAGGAGCCCCAGCTGGTGTAGCTCAGTGGATTGAGTGTAGGCCTGCGAACCAAAGGGTCACTGGTTCGATTTCCCAGTCAGGGCACATGCCTGGTTTGCAGACCTGGTCCCCAGTAGGGGGTGCGCAAGAGGTAACCTCACATTGATGTTTCCCTCCCTCTCTTTCTACCTCCCTTCCCCTCTGTCTAAAAATAAAATAAATAAAATCTTTAAAAAAAAAAGAGAGAGGAGCTCAGTTTGTTCCTTTGGAAATTGAGACACTTTTCTCTTTGAAAGCTATGAAAGAACAGTTACATACATCTGGTTTATATCAGCACTGTCCAACAGAAATAAAATGTGAGCCATACATGTAGTTTTAAACTTTATAGTAGCCACATTAAAAAAATTTTAAATAAACAAATTTCAATAGTATATTTTATTTAATCCAGTGGACCCAAAATGTCATTTTATCATGTGGTTCTAGTTTCATTTCAAATGCTCAATAGTCAGTAGCTACTGGCTACCACATCGGACAGTGCAGATCTTTTTCAATATGATTTAGAACTCTAGGCTTTATTCTCTATTGTGTGATGTATGTCTTGTGCCCCCCCGGAGAGTCTAAACTGTGAAGGCTAGGATTGTTTTAAATATTATCTCCCACAGAGGTTCTTTGCTTGAAACCTAAGTCATTTGAATTATACTTTTTGATTATACAGAGAAGACAGACAGCTGTTACTACAATGTGAGGTGAGATGGGGTGGTATGTTGTAGAATCCTGGAGTCTTAGTATTTATTTGATTCCTTTGGTTTTTTAAAAAAAAATTCTTGTTATTCTATTACAGTTGTCCCAATTTTTCCCCCTTTGTCCGCCTCCATCCAGTCCACCCCCACTCCCTCAGTCCATCCCCACCACATCATTGTCCATGTCCATGGGTGTTCATACATACTCTTTGACTACTCCCCTCCTCTCTTTCCATCATTCCGCCTCTCCCCCTTTCCTCTGGCAGCTGTCAGTCTGTTCCCTGTTTCTATGTCTCTGGTTCTGTTTTGCTTGTTAGTTTATTTTTTTCATCAGATTCCTCTTATAAGTGAGACCATATGGTATTTGTCTTTCACCAACTGGCTTATTTCACTTAGCATACTAGTCTCCAGTTCAATCCATGCTGTCGCAAAGGGTAGGAATTCCTTCTTCCTTTCTGCTGCTTGGTATTCCATTGTATAAATGTACCACAGTTTTTTAATCCACTTATCTACTGATGGGTACTTAGGCTGTTTCCAACAATTGGCTATTGTAATAACACTGCTATGAACATCGGGGTGCGTTAAATTCTTTTGAATTGGTGTTTTGGGATTCTTAGGATGTATTCCCAGCAGAGGAATTGCTGGGTCAAAAGGCGGTTCCATTTGTAATTTTTTGAGGAAATTCCATACTATTTTCCACAGTGGCTGCACCAGTCTGCATTCCCACCAGCAGTGCACTAGGGTTCCCTTTTCTCCACATTCTTGCCAGCACTTACTGTCTGCTGATTTATTAGTGATGGCTATTCTGACAGGTGTGAGGTGATATCTCATTGTGGTTTCTTTGGCTTTTTTTTTTAAGTAATTTTGTAATAGTTCTTTTCTCTTATATTTCTGTCAGTCTCCCCTGGGTTTCAAGAGTGTTGGAGCCCTGGCCATGTAGCTCAGTTGGTTAGAGCGTCATCCTGATATGCCAAGGTTGCAGGTTCAGTCTCTGGTCAGGGGACATACCAACGAATGCACAACTAAGTGGGACAACAAATTGATGTTTCTCTGTCTCTCTCTGTCTTCTTTCCTATCTCTCTCTTAAATCAATCAACAAAAAATTCTTAAGAAAAAGAGGGATACAGTTCTGTGTCTTGGGGGATGAATGGAATGTCAGAAGGGGTATGATTTGTTTTCCTTCTAACCTCATCTCTCTTTTCAGGCCTCTACTACGTGGACAGTGAAGGAAACCGAATCTCGGGGGCCGCCTTCTCTGTAGGCTCTGGCTCTGTGTATGCATATGGGGTCATGGATCGGGGTTACTACTATGACCTAGAGGTGGAAGAGGCCTATGATCTGGCCCGTCGAGCCATCTACCAAGCTACCTATAGAGATGCATACTCAGGAGGTGCGGTCAACCTCTACCATGTCTGTGAGGATGGCTGGATCAGAGTCTCCAGTGATAATGTAGCTGATCTACATGACAAGTACAGTGGATCTACCCCCTGAAGGAGGCATTTCTTGAGGTGACTTGCTGGCAGTATGGGTGCAGCTTTGCATTCTATCTTGGAAGGGTCCCCAACTATATTGATTGTTTTTTCTAAGCTCTGGTGCATTGACCTCTATGTGTTACCAGCTGTTAATGAGCTGCTGCAGAGGTGATGATTTGTTTTACTTCCTTGGATGTTAACATTACACTACTCGACCTTAGCCTGTGTTGTGTCTTTTGTCCACACTGTCCCTCCTCCAAGCACTTTACAGTCAAATAAGCTAGGACAGTGGGAGGGAAGTGACTGTAATTACAGGAAACAGTGATGTGAAGACATTGTGTAGTGAATACATTAGTGTCCCACTTATGAAGCTAATAACAAAGGAGAAGGAGAGAGAGGCAAGGAGGAGGGAGAGACTTCCCGATTCTGTTTGCAAAGAGATGAAAAGTTGATGAGGTGGAAAGATGCACAGGGCTGGACCAGGCAGAGCTGCAGAGGGAAAAGCTCTTACCGTGTGATGGGGGAGGGTAGACTGATGCTACATGCAGAGCAGAAAGGTGAAGAAGGTAAACCTTGAATCTTAAACCAACTGGAAATGAAAGATTTGGACCTTGTGAAAAGAGAGGGCAAAAAGGTAAGTGTAAAAGCAGTAGTGACCGCAAGCTGGGTAGCCCTCCAACGTGTGTATTTGTTGGGAACAGGGAGGGATGATGGTGGCTTACATCCTCCTGGGCAGGAAGCAGCACAAAACTGTCACTGGAATGGTGTGGATGGGGAAGAAGCCCTGCTGAGAGCAGAGAGATGGCTGATTTATCACACCCAGCACTGAGGGAGTTCCCAAGCTATGGTAGCAGCAGATGGCAAGGCCTTCTGTTAAAGAGAAGGCATAGACATAGGGGAGGTGGAGGTTGATGGGAGCAGAAGACATAAACAATACTGCTTTGCATTTAGTTAGCAAGAAGAAAGAAAGTGGTTGGTGAGGGTGACAACCCAGTGTCATGTTTTGAGGCTGATGGGTTGGAAGGACTCATTCATAGAAGTAGAGGGGTAAGTACTCCTCGGCGTGCTGTGGCTACGTTCCCTTCTTGCAGCTTCCCTTCCCCCTCAGCCTGTGCATTCGCCCTATTGATTGATGAGGGCTGTCAGACGGGAACTGATCGAGGCTTGTTAATTGCATTTGTCAAATGCTGGGAAATTGGGAATTAGTGAGATTGGAGAAGGGAGTTTGGAAAACAAATGACTCTCATGCCTAAGATTCATTTTGCTGAAAAGTGCCTTAGGAGCCCCTGGCGCCAGGGAGCTGCTAGCTTGGAACTGGACCTACAGAGCAGGGAGGAGCCATTGGCCAGTGGAGAGCTGTGTGAGAAGCAGAGGTATAGGTGTCATCCTTTCACTTAGAACACTAGTTTGCAGACTTTTTTCTTTCTTTCTTTTTTTTTTACAGCCTCACCCGAGGATATGTGTATTGATTTTAGAGAGAGTGGAAGGGAGAGAGAGAAAAAAGAGAGAAACATTGATGTGAGAGAGAAACATCAATTAGTTGCATCCTATATATGCCCTGACTGGGCATCGAACTGATGACCACCTGAGCTACCTGGCCAGGGCAGGTTTGCAGATCTTGTAAAAAATTAGAACCTTTCTTTAAAAATGAACTCTTAGGAGAAACCCCAACATCTGAAGGAAATCAAGTGAGGCTTAAATAGAGTTCAGGGGTCCAGAGCCTCAACCACTGAGCACCCTCCTCCCTGGAGTCACTTCCCACAAAACTCTCTTCTGCCTCAAGGAACACAATTGGAAAATAACTGCCCTGGGAAATAACCTTGAGGGTGGAAAGTTGAAAATTGGAATTCTTTTTTCCTTTTTTTTTAAGATTTTGTTTATTTTCAGAGAGAGGGGAAGGGAGGGAGAAAGAGAGGGAGAGAAACATCAATTGCCTCTCGCACACCCCCGAGTGGGAACCTGGCCTGCACACAGACATGTGCCCTGACTGGGAATCAAACCAGCGACCTTTCCATTCACAGGCCAGTGCTCAAGCCACTGAGCTACACTGGCTGAGGCTGAATATTGGAATTCTTTTACACGATCCCAGAGAACATAAGACTGCCTAGGCTCTTAGCTCATTAACAGAAAGTTAGCCTGGAGAGAAGAGATGGTTTTGAAGCAATCTGCCCTTGCTCTGTTCCTGTCTCACGCCTGACTTTAGCAGTGGTTTGACTGTTTAATGTAAACAACTATTCTTCACTAGCTGAGTTCTTTTTTTTTATTATTATTTTTTAAGATTGTATTTACTTTTTTTTTTAAAGAGAGAGGGGAAGGTAGGGAGGAAGAGAGGGAGAGAAACATCATTGTGTGAGAGATAAACCAATTGGCTGCCTCTCACACATAACCAACTGGGAACCTGGTCCGCAACTCAGGCATGTGCCCTGACAGGGAATCAAACCGGTGACCTTTCAGTTCACAGGCCAGCACTCAATCCACTGAGCCACACCACCCAGGGCACTAGCTGAGTTCTTATGTTCAGGCAAGAAAATGCATAACCAACAGTCCCATGTTCTGTTCTGGCATATCCCTGTTTCTGTCCTCTCCTGGGTTTCGGATAAAAGCAAGACTCACTTAATGGAGGAGATCAGTTTGTGGTAGATTTCTTGGAAAGAAATTAAAGTAGAAGTAGAGGAAAACTGCAGGACTCGAGGCCCAGTGCTATCCCCTATGTGCTGTGTGGTTTCTCACTGCTAGGGACTCATGGATAGTGGCTTTGTAGTGATGTTGTATGTCTGCTTGTGTGGGATGATGGATGCCGCATAGGGTTGGAGAGATCCTGGTGAGTGGAGTGTACTAGTTCAGGGACTCCCATCAGATTCAATTTCCCAGTGCAGTCCTCTTGACAAAGGATGATGGAAAAGAAATTGCCTTAAATAGCTGGAAGATTAATTTCTCTCGGCAGTTCCCAAGCGTCCAAGGGACAGGGCTCTTTAAGTGATGTCTGACAATTTCTCCTTCCACAGATAGCACAGTAACACCAAAATCTAACTCCTCGGGGTAGGTGATGAGACTAATCTGATTATAAATAGAGAGCAAACACTCCTCCAGGCCCCATGCTTTCTCTTGCTAGCAGGGAATGCTGTGGGGCTGAAGGCAGATGTGCCCTGTAGCATCTCTACACCAGGCAAGGGAGGGCTGTGGGGAGCAGCATCACACTGCAGGTGAGTAGAATGCTCATGAGGGAAGGTGAAAAGGTAGGTGAGTACATGGGGAGGGGAAGGAAGGGCACAGTGAAAGCAAATCAGGGACAGAAGCGGAATAGTTACTGAGTGTTCCCTCTTTAGGCAAAACCAGGAGGTCAGCATCTGGATATCGTCCTCAGCTAGAAAATGAGAAAACCATCAAAAGTTATTTGGGGAGTGGAAGGATATTTCCTTTGTGGGGAAATAAAACAATGGATTTATTCTGGTCCATGGATTCTATGTGGTCTGTTATAACA
Source organism: Mormoops blainvillei (assembly GCA_004026545.1). Taxonomy (NCBI): domain Eukaryota; kingdom Metazoa; phylum Chordata; class Mammalia; order Chiroptera; family Mormoopidae; genus Mormoops; species Mormoops blainvillei. Next base: position 60,087 of record PVJD01006487.1, read on the forward strand.
GAGAAGGGATGAAAAGGGAGTATGGTGAAAAAAAGGTGGAGAAAAACTTGGAGGAGCATGTCCTTGTCTCAAAAGAGGATGATTGGGTCAACGAAGAATTTACGTGAGCCTATTTCATTTGGTGAGTAGAGTTAGGTTTTTTATTTTGTGTTATTTTTGTTTGTGATGGTAGAAGAGCCCCTCCTGCCAGGGCTATAGCAGAAGATTGGGTGTTTTGAAACTGACCAGCAGCAGTGATCTCAAAACATGATTAAGCAGCTTTATGATTTAAAATACATGTATATTGCAACCAAGCATCTCTGCTGTGTTTTGTTTGTTTTTTAAATTGTAGTTTCCCTTCAGGAAGCCAGAATCATTGGAAAAGCTTTAATTATAGTGAGCAAGAGGAGAGAGCAAACACAGCAATCAGAACTGCCCTGATCAGCAGCTGTTGCCACCCCCTGCCTAACCCAGGCCACCTCCTCTGTCCCTCACACCCCCCCCACATCAGCTGACTGTCCACATTCCTGCAGTGCTCTCCTCAGGCTTGGCCTCAGAGCCAAGTTCTTGCTTCCAGGGGCTATGCCCCACTGAAGCATTTCAATAAAAACCATTTCTAAAATGTCTCGTTTGCAGCTGTTAGTGGGTCAGGCAGAAGAAATTCTACCCATGTCAGCTTCTTGGGTTTGTTCAGCTCAACTCATTTCTCCCTGAAGCTTTTGCCTCTGAGTTAGGTGCCAAACCCAACTTGGTACTAACCCTTTATAGTCCATATTTAGCTGTCATCAGCCATGAATATCTGACCTAGCTTATTTGATAGGAAATCAAGACATCACGGGTTCAATCTTTTCTAATATCTCCCCATACCCTTCGCCCCCCACCATCCTTTCTGGCTGCCCCTTCTTTTTTTTCTCTTCTCTTTTTTAAAGACTTTATTTCCTTTTTATTTTTTTTTAAAGATTTTATTTATATACTTTTAGGGGAAGGAGAAAGAGGAAGAGAAATGTCAGTGTGTGGTTGCCTCTTATGCACGCCCTACTGGGGACCCGGCCACAACCCAGGCATGTGCCCTGACTGGGAATGGAACCGGTGACCTTTTGGTTCACAGGCCGACACTCAGTCCACTGAGCCACACCAGCTAAGGCTGCCCCTTCTTTCAAATCTCCCTTTGCTTGAGTTCATATTTTCTCTCTGTTCTCTCACTTTCCTCCACAGAATTTAAATAAAAGGCAATCAATAAACCAAGTGCTGCTTATGGACTTTAATGTAACAAGAAAAGGTTATCATTAGCTGCCGGGTACCCACAAAGCTGCTATTAACAGAGGGAAACACAGATGGACTATGAGAAAGTGAACTAGAGAGAACAAGAGACAAATGAGAGGAAAACAGAAAAGTGACTCATGGACAGCAAGAGTAAGATTGAGCAAAGTGGAGAGGGAGACATGGACATGGCAGGGAAGATGGATGGAGACATTGATGGGCAGAGGTGGACTGTGAAGGGAGGTCAGAGAGTGGGAAAGGAGACTCAGAAGGACAGTGATAGAGTGGGCAGAGAAATAGGGAGGAAGGAAGCGGCTGGAAGCTAATGTGCAAATGAAACATGTCTCTCTGGAGACAGATAATTTCTCCAGCCATACATAATGAGCACGTGCCTCTCTGTGTTGCCCCTGTACTGTCACAGTCACTTAGATTCTGTAAGAATCCCTCCATGTCTTCACTGCTTGTGCAAGTTTGGAAAGATTTAAACTCTCTCAGAATAACCTCAATCCAACCATACCAAAGACTGTTAAGTAGAAACCACTCTCGGGAGAGGAGCAGAAAAAGTAAGTCAGGATCACAGATTCAGTAACTTTTAACATTTTATTTTTATGTTCATGAGATCCTCTCTCCCCTCACCTCCGTACCCCCTGGCCACACAGCTCATACATCCCTAACACGTCCCCTTTTTTCTATACATGCTCAGGGTCAAGGCTGTTTACGTAAAGAGAAAGGGATACAAACAAAGACAGGAATAGCAGATGCTTCAGGTAAGAAGGGAGTAAGTAGATGCAAGTAGGAATGTGGGTAGACCACAAGGGGACAAAGTCAAGGTGATACTTTTGCAACTACTGTAGCTCTTTTAGCCTCCATACCATCACTATCCCAGGACATCATACATTCTAAGCTTCCCCATGCACACAGAGTAATACATAGGGCATTTTTCATGGCAGCTTATCTCAAGTGGTGACATACGGTGTTGTCTGATCAGAGGGAATCTACTAAGACCAGGGTTCTATGGGAGGGTTCCTAATCACCCTGCATCCCTTGAGCCTTGAGGCTGCATTCACAGTTTAATCTTTAGAAAAGAAAGCAGTAGAGCATTTTAAACCCAATCAACAGATTAAGCATAGTCCCACAGCTCTTAAGTACCTTCCAAAGTGGAAAAATGTGCATAAAGGTGGGGGTCAGCCTTGAGTCAATAGAGCCAAGTGTGGTCCCCGGCTAGGGTAGCAATGTTCCACATCTTATTTAAATACTCTTAGGCATGTGCTATATTGAAGAGCATATATGTAGGGTCTCTGGTTGTTTAATGATATGCCTGTCTTCCTTTTCAGCTAAACACTTACTATACTGCACTTTGTTCCCCAGTGTCTAGCATGGTGCCGGCTACTCATTAAAGATAATATAACAGATGTGCTTTTAAAGAACAAATGAATGAATGAATGATTTCACTATGATGTCCTTGTGCCAGTGATTCTTTCTTACATTTTTCATCATTGTGACTCCGTATTGTTGAATTTCAAGATGTTATTTGCTGTTCTTTTTCTTTTTTTAAAGATTTTATTTATTTTATTTTTAGACAAGAGAGGAAGGGGGAGAGAAAGAGGGAGAGAAACATCAGTGTGTGGTTGCCTCCTGTGTGCCCCCAACTGTAGACCCAGCCTGCACCCCAGTCATGCACCCCAACTGGGGAATCGAACCAGTGATCCTTTGGTTCGCAGGCTGACGCTCAGTCCACTGAGCTACACCAGCCAGGGCTGCTGTTCTTAAACATACTATGAAACATAGATTAATTTTTTTAAATGAGGACAAATTAAAATTACTTGCTTTAAGGAATTTTTTAAAATATGCCACCCTAGCTGATGTGGCTGAGTTGGTTGGAGTGTCACCCTGTGTACCAAAAGTTTGTGGGTTTGATTCCCAGTCAGGGCACATACTTGGCTTGCAGGTTCCGTCCAAAGTTGGGGTATGTGCAAGAGGCAACCCGTCAGTGTTTCTCTCTCACATCAGTTTCTCTCCCTCTCTTTCTCCCTCCCTTCTCCTCTCTCTAAAAATAAATAAATAAATAAATAAATAAATATATTATTTTAGAAAAGAAAGAGCCAAATCTAAATATCTAAAGCAAAAATGTTATTTATATTTTAATTTTTAAATGTTTCAAAACTTCATAAAAATTGAAAGTAGTACAACTACCCATAGTCCTCCTCCACCTTTTTTGCATTTATCTGTCCTTAATGTTTTTTTAAATTCTGTTGCATTGTATTTTACTGGTCTTTAAAGAAGAATTCCCCAGCTGTTTATATAATTTCTTTTGCATTTAATAATCAGTCAGATTCAGAGCTTTTTTCCTTTAAAATCAAATCAGCCCTCATTCCTGCTACAACATAAACTCCTTTCTTCACTATTCTTGAGTACTGTTCTGGGCTGTCTGCTGTCTTCCTTATTTTTTCCTTTGCGTTACCTTTCATCTTTCTGTAACCTCATTCTTTTTCTTTGTTTCTTTTTTTTTAAGATTTCATTGAGTTACTTTTTAGAAAGAGGGGAAAGGTGGGAGAAAGAGAGGGAGAGAAGCATCAGTGTGTGAAAGATTACATCGACTGGTTGCCTCTCACACACCCCAAATGGGGAACCTGGCCCACAACCCAGTCATGTGCCCTGACTGGGTCTTGAACGTGTGACCTTTGGTTCACATGCTGGTGCTCAATCCTCTGAGCCACACCAGCCAGGGCTCATTCTTCTTTCTTTTTTAAAAAGTTTCTCTTCAAGTATTTTCTTTTTTTTTTTTACTTTTAATTACAGTTTACATTCCATATTTATTTTTTTTTGTATTAGTTTCAGGTGTCCAACATGTAACCTCTTTCATCTCTCCAAACCTCAGCTCTCTCAGACACTTCTCTCTCCAGTGTCTCTGGGGACATATTCCAGCTGACTCTGGGATTTCCTTCCATGACTGTTCTAAAATGCTCTTGGGTGTGTTAATGAATAATTGTCAGAAACAGCTTCCCAGCCTCACTCCAGGGAAAGTTAGATTTCACTGTATAGGGAAGTCCCTTTGGGATCTCACTGAACAGAAACAACCTAAAATAAAGAGATCTGCTTGAATCAGAGCCAAATAAGCAGCTTTTCCTTAATCAACAAGTCATGTAAAACTTAACATTTGAAATCTCAAATGATTTAAAGTTCAAAATTGTAATTTTTTAGGTGAAAAAGATGCATTTTCTCCCTATTCTCGTTACCTAATAGCACAAAAATGCTTTACTCAAACTTTCTACCAAAGATTCCTCAATGACCATAGAGGAAACAAAAGAAACTTAAAAAGAAATGGCTTTTCCAATTTAATGCTGACCTTTGTAGAAATGGACTCATAATTAAAAATATGTCCCAGAAGACGTCGTAGGGGGGTTACAAACACTCTATTGATCATCAGAGGAAAGACAGCTTGACTTACACGGACTCAGAACCAGAGGACAAAAGAGGGTAAGACAGCAAAACAGTGGATTTTAGTGTAGGCAGAGACTAGGGTATGCTCAAGAGCACAGGTTCTAGAGTCAGTGGACCTGGATTCAAGTTCTGACTTCACAATTTCATGAATTCAGTCACCTAGAGGTAAATCACCTTCCCTTTCTGAGTCGCAGTTTTCTCACCAATAAAAGAGGCAGTATAATAGTACTTGTCTCATAGAATTGATTAAAATAGTGCCTGGCATCAAGTAAATCTCCTCAATAAATGTTGATTATAATAATTTTTAAAGATTTTAAAATATATATTTTATTTTTAGAGAGGGGAAGGGAGGGAGAGAGGGAGAGAAACATCAATGTGTGTTTGCCTCTCGAGTGCCTCCTACTGGGGACCTGGCCCCCAACCCAGGCATGTGCCCTGACTGGGAATCAAATTGGCGACCCTTTGGTTCGCAGGCCGGCGCTTAATCCACTGAGCCACACCAGCCAGGTAGTTACAATAATTATTGTTAACAGCTCTGTTTATCCTTCATCCTAACATTTATGAAAAAATCACTTGTACACTTGAGGATATGGGCTGTCTTAGTATATTCCTATTAAAAGCTAATGTTATTTTAGTGATTACCTGGCTGACTTGTATTATTTTTAAAAATTAATGGAAAATATAGGAAAGGAAACACTGCCACCTCACTTTCATGTAACAGGGAAAGCCGTTGCCAGGATTGCCTTCAGCATAAGTTAGCGTGCTCCTAGGGCGAAAACAACACCGAAGGCAGTGGGTCTTTCTGCCAAGAACCAGATCCTATCAAGAACATGCTAGACTCTGAGAACCAACAAGTGTATGGAGAGGGACTTGAGTGACCGCCAGTGCTGAAATGTGGCAGCTGAATAAGACAACTGACTTGGGGTCTCAAGTCTGCTACCTGTTAGCTATAAAAACTTGTAGTAAACTCTTCTCTGATTCTCTCTTGTAGATGGACATGCCAATAATCTGCCTGTTTAACATTGACACGGATTATCTAACTTCATATTTATTTATCATATTCATTTTTGCCCTGTTATCCTGGTAACGTCCATTATAGTTGTTTTTTCTCACCCAGATTTAATCAAGGATCAGATTTTGCATTTAGTTATGTCTCTTTATTGTGCTTTAATTTGGAAGCTCACCTTCGTGTGTAGCTTCCTTACATCGATATTTTGGAAGTGTTCAGGCCATCTATCTTGTTGAATATTGTGAGGATGAAATCAGGTAACTATTTTTAAGAGCTGTGCTCTTGAGCCAGTGACATATAGGGGTTAAGAACTTAGGCTATGGAGCTAGATTTTTCTCAGTTCAAATCCCAGGTCTCTTTCGTATTAGCTGTATAACTTTAATAAAATTATAATGTCTCTTTGTGCTTTAATCTCATCTATAAAATGGTGATAATCATACCTACCCATTACTGTGGAGAGTAAATAAGTAAATGTAAAATGTTCGCAATAGTCCCTCCGCAGTACATATTCATCAACTGTTAGTTACTTTAACAGAGATGCAATTTATTTATTTATTTGAGAGAGGGGAAAGAAGAGGGAGGGAGAGAGAAACATCAATTTGTTGTTCCACTTATTTATGCATTTGGTTCATTCTTGTATGTGCCCTGACCAGAGATGGAACCCACAACCTTGGGGTATCAGAAGGACGCTCTAAGCAACTGGCTACCTGGCCAGGACTAGAGACAAATCCTTTTCTTTTCTTTTTTTTTTTTAGATTTTATTTATTTATTTTTAGAGATGGGAAAGGAGGGAGAAAGAGAGGGAGAGAAACATTGTGTGGCTGCCTCTCTCGCGCCCCCTACTGGGTACCTGGCCTGCAACCCAGGCATGTGCCCTAGTCTGGAAATCGAACAGGTGACACTTTGGACGCAGGCGGGAATCCACTGAGCCACACCATCCAGGGCATAGAAGGCAAAATCTTGTCATGGGACTCGCATTTCGAAATTTGTGTCTTAGCTAGAAGAAAAATTAACTCATTTAATTATAAATGACTTATTTCAGTATTTACTAAATGTCTACAATTGTGCCAACTGGTGCAGTAAAAATAAAAAAAAATTCTGAATGGAAAAGTTTAAGATCTGATCTCTGATCTCAAACAGCTTGTAAGTATGAAATTACTAAAATATGTGAAACAATGAAGGTTGAGTTAAATGCTGCTACCCTGAATAAGCATGAAGTTCATGCTGATCGGAGAACAGAAGAAGTGGTCCCTGTTGACTGAAATAGCTGAAGAATGAATAAAAATTGACTAGTCAGACAAGACAGCATTTGAGCAAAGGAATGATAAGGGGCGAAAAAGTGAGGGCAGTGGGAAATAAGACCAAACAGGAATGGGACCAGATTATGTGGGGCTTAAAATCCAGGTACTTCCCACTTCTGAGAATATATCCTAAGAATCCCAAAACACCAATTCAAAAGAATATATGCACTCTATGTTCACAGCAGTACTGTTTACAATAGCAAAGATCTGGAAACAGCCCAAGTGCCCATCAATATATGAGTGGATAAAAAAGCTGTGGTACATTTACACAATGGAATATTACCTGACAGTAAAAAAGAAGGAACTCTCACCCTTTGTGACAGCATGGGTGGACCTGGAGAGTATTATGCTAAGTGAAATAAGCCAGTCAGTGAAAGACAAATGCCATATGATCTCATGTGGAATCTAATGAACAAAATAAACGAATGAACAAAATGGAAACAGAGGCATAGATACATGGAAGATTCACAGCTATCAGAGGTAACCAGGGAGGGGGAGACTGGAAGAAAGAAGGTGAAGAGATTAGCCAAAGAACATATATGCATGACCCTTGGACAGGGACAAGGGTGTGGTGATGTGTTCTGATGGGGAGAGTGTAGGGAGGGCTGGGTGGAAGTGAGAAAAGGGGGAAAAAGTGGGGACAACTGTAACAGCATAAACAAAAAAAAAAAGAAAAATAATAAAATTGAAAAGTTTTTAAAATAAAAATTAAAAACCCAGGTACCAGCAACCAGGTCTTTATGCAAGAGGTCGAGAAGTCATTTTAGGTTCTTGAGAATGTAGTCTTAGTCAAAGACAGAAAAACTGAGGACTCAGGATGAGCAAGAACACCGAATGTGTAAGACCACTTTCACCTGAAGGATATCACATACTTGTATGAATATTTATTTAAAGATGGGAGTATTAAGCAACAGACGTGACCCAGAGGCATTCCACCTGGAAATCATGAGCTGGGCCCCACGGACCAAGTCCTTGTGGCTTAATCCCAGTCTAGAATTTTATTGACTAGCTAGCTAAGTTTAGCAAACTTTCAGAAGGAACTCGCTCACTGGATTATTATTTATAGTGGTACAAGGACACCTTTTGCACTGAAAAAAAAAGGTGAGAGGAGGGTGAGAAAATGCAAGGAAGGTGAGAAACGTAAAGCAGTGGGTACCTGAGAGCTAGACCGCCAGGGTCCCAGCGGAAGGGGGTCGAGGTCGGGGGGTCGGGCGGCCCTCAAAAGGCCCCAAGGGCCCCGCGCCTCCAGCTCCGCGCGTGTGCTCACGGGCGGGGCGCCCCGCAGCTGCCAGTGGCCAATCCGGGCGGGCGTCCTGGGAGGGGCGGGGCTTGCCTGCTCGGGGCTCCGCGCGTCCTCCTTTTTGCACACACACGAATACAAAGAGCCATACGACCTTCGGTATCCTTTTTCCATTTTTCCCCCCTCTTTAATCTTGTGTGTGTGTTCAAAATTTTTAAAAATAGAGATCTGTGGCAGTGTTGGGGTGAGGAAACTTGCTAAGGGGAATTTGCGCTTTCCCCCATTTCTTTTTCTGTCTCTCTTACTCTTTCTTTTTCCTGGTCAAGGTTTTAAATATACCAAGAAGTTGAGAAGCAGGATGTTCGTGTACAACTGTTTCCAGCCGAATTTATAGAGATTTTTTTTCTTTTTGCTATCACATTTTAAGAACTGGTAAATTTTTATGGTCGAGGGATTTAAAAACATTAGCCGCTTGGGAAGTATAGATTTCGTTTTTCAGCGGGCTGAAGGGATAATGTAAATTTTGCCTCTGGCAACGTCGAAGAAAGCGGAGATTTAAGAGTCCCTCACAAAGCTGTTTGCGTGCCTTTTACACACGCAGAACCAAAACCAAGTGGCTTTAATGTGGCAATTGTCCAAGGCCAATAGGTTAAAAATGTTTGGCTATTATAATTGTGACACTCATTTCCCTGGGGAGTAGGTCAAAGAAAGCCCTTTTTACAGTGTGTCTTACACGCATTTTCATGAGTACGTGTGTGTGTTTAGTGAAGCAAATAATATCGTAAAGGTTTATCTTGGGGCTTTGTGCTTTGTGTATATGTACAGTATGTGTATACGTGCCATATTAGATTTTGTTTTCAAAAGTGATTGCCTTTGGTTTTAGGTGTGCAAAGTAGCCCCTAGGTTGTGATTTTTTTTTCTGTTGTGTTCCCAAGTGTGTAATCAAAACAGGGCTGTGTGCAAATTCTAGTTTAGAAGAATTCCTACACCTAGCATACTCAGGCACTTTCATTCTGTGTGCATTTACTATTAGGATCAGATGGGTAAATAATTAAATAATTGCCAGGGAGTATACAGTCCGTGTGGCATTACTCTGTGTGGCAAATGAGGGTAGGAAATTTATTGAATCTGCGGTTCAAAGCCTTTTTTAGTGATTGTTTCGACTAAGTGGTTTTGGTTATTGTCTCCTGTTCTTAAAAATGTACAGCTGTGTATATTTTGGCCTTTTTGTGTGGTTTGGTTGGTGTGTTCAAAAAGGGAAGTTCTCTCTTGGCTTTTTGACAAAATTGTCGTTTGTAGGTTGGGATTTGTTTGAAAAGTTCCGCAGCTGGCAAAGTATCAGGAAAATAATCCAGTCAAGACCAATTCTCAAAAACCGTTCATGGGGGTCGGTGGTGAGGGGGTGGGGTCAGAGAAAGAAAAGGCAAATAGGAGGGATGAGAGATGCTTTTTTATCATGTTACATTTTTGGAATTAAAAGCCTGCTTATGTCTAAGCTACAGTCGAAAGTATATGAATTAGAGGACGAGCTTAGAGCTGAATCTCCAGTTATATGAGCGATATTTTCACTTCATTCAGCTACAGAACCACTATTAGGAGTCATACGGAAAATATTTATATTCAACTCTGTTCGCAGATTGGAGTGAAAACTTTGAAGCATATGGGGTGATGCGGGAGAAACTGGAATATTGCAAGTGTAGTAGTAACCAGGAGATAAAGTATCTACTGTAGAGTTCAGACTTCGTTACCGCAATATGTATGATAATACATTTTCATTCTTTACCTAGTGCCCTAGTTTCGAGTAGTATTTGAGACACCAAAACAACTACGGCGATAAAATTATTTGTACAGATCTTGAAATCCATTACAATGAAAGTGGCCCTGTGTGGGCGCTGTGTGTTTCTTACCTGGACTGAATGTATTTTTATTCCCTAACAGTGTAAGTCAGATCAGTGCTTAATAAACACTGTCTCAAATGTGGATCATTATACAAGTTTAAACCTGCATAACTCTGAAATCTAGTCAGATTCTAGTGACTTTTGTGATGGTGGCAGTGCTGGAAATTTATTACCCTACTTCTTTTCCGCAGCACTGCAGGTCATCACATACACTTTTTGCCTCACTTTTTAGCTTCCCAGAAAAGGGAGAGCTCTTCCCAGAGTAGAACACAGCACAAGCCCCTGACTTCCTAGGTAATTTCATTTTTACTAGGACCGTAGGCTCACATCTAATGTCCTTGCTTTTGAGTTTCTTTCTTTGTAAAAAAGAGAATTCCTCTCACGAATATATCTTGGCATGGCCATCCTACCAAAGCAAAGCAAAGCTAAACTTAGTTGATTTTGCTTCGGAATCCGCGAGGCCCCTAGAAATGAAAACTTCTTTGAAGTAAGGGGACATGAGACTTTGCTTGTGATACCTGAAAGATTTGTAACCAAGGCCGGCAGGAACAAAAAGCGCTCCACCACCAAAAGCGTGAAACCGATTTGTCAAAACAAAACAACAACAAAGAAACCAATTCGTGGCCACTGTATTTATAATGTTATACACGAGACCTGTAAGCAGCAGAGAAACAAAAGCGAGAAAATAAATAGCCCCCCCACCCCGTTAAAGATGGCGCCTGACGGGCCTTGAAAAAGCCTGCAGTCGTGTCCCTCCCTTAGGAGGCCCCTCCCTTCCCTGGCTCGTTGATTGACTGCAGATTGGAGCCAGTAGCGTCCCTGGCTCTGTTGCCCCCGTAGTCTAACCGCCAATCACAGGGAGACAGGACAAGCGGGGCGGTGCCTGCCGGCGTGCGCGCACTGCTCCGGTACACGGGCGGGCGCGGCGATCTCCGTCAGGTATCGGTGCGCGGAGTTTGGCATCGCTGAGTCAGCTGGCGCGGCGTTTCCGGGCACACGAGGTGGAACACCGTAGGGCTGCCATGTGCCTGCCGCAGCGGGAGCTCCGCCGCCGCCCTCAGCTTTCGTGGCCGCGTAGTCTACCCGCGGTGTCTCAGCTAGGTGCCCAAGCGCGCCTCAGGACGCTGCTGCCTGCCACCCCTCTAGTATCCTGCCTTTCTGGGGACTGCCAGGAGAGGCTACGATTGGGTTCAGGGGCAGGTCGCCTTGTTCCCTGTGGCTTCCGAGGAAGTGTCGGGGCTCTGTTTCCCTTGCTTCGCTGGGTCGTCTTACCTGTAGCCAGATCACACTGTCTCTCTGGAAATGGTTCTGTCCCTGGTGCCCACCTTGTCATCTTTGACTAATATTTAATCAACTAACATTTACCGAGGGCTTTCTGGGCACTTGATATAGCTTTAGTTTTTCATTCTTCAGTTTCTCCAGAAATGCAGGAAGAATCCTTTAACATCACACACATTTATATGAAAAGCTTAAACTGGAAAAATTAAGTTTATCAAGTTGCATTTTAGCAAATGTAAATACAGTCTGTGATACATTGAGTTAACAACTCTTATACCACCCCACAGTTATACTTGGAAGTTTTTGGATTAGGTGGAATCCTTTTTTTTCAGTATGTTTATTGATTTTAGAGAAGCATGGGTAGGTTACCAGGGACCCCAGGCACGTGCTCTTGACCACCCGTGGAACTCTCAGCCTTTTGGTGTGTGGGAGGGCGCTCCAACCAACTGAGCTACACCCACAGGGGCTAGGTAAAATCCTTTTCATTCTGCCACGTGGGTCTTCATCTCTTTCCCTGTCTCACAACTGAATTTAGAGGAAGGGGGAGAGAGAGAGAGAGAAGCACTGATTTGTTGCTCCCCTTATTCATGCATTCATTGGTTAATTCTTGTATGTGCCCAGAAGGGATTTAACTTGCAACCTTGACATATGGTGTTCCAACCAATTGAGCTACCCAGCCAGGGCTACATCTCTCTTTTTTACCCCTAAAAGTGAGATCTTAAATTTTCTTTGCAGGACATTAGTACTTTATGATATTTGCTTACCTATTCTTGTGTGATAAAGAACTCATTTGTTATAGAAACATTTTCAGAGGACCTTTTAACAAGTGAGCTATCTTGCCACTTGAAGTGGAGGACTGGAGCTGACCAGCACAGCAGGAGCTTTAAGTGGCTATTTTCATTTTTTATTTCTTAAAATGAAAATTATGGCATGAATTGCTATGCTTTCAGTAATCACATTTCAGGAAGTCCATTGCTAGCATGACCCTGAATGAGTCAAGAGTCCATTATAAAAAAACGTATATCATCTGGGTGATACCGTATCATACACATCTATTAGTGAAGAAACTTATTTTTCATAGTTTGGAGGTGAACTCAGTCACGCAGAAAATTCGAAATCAGTATGGATAGAAACAAGCAAGGGAGCTGCCAAGAGTATGATATATTTAGTTCTAGCAAAAATACATATGACTTGGGAGAAAAGGGATAATTAAGATTATGGACAGTCTCACCCTGAACTGTCTAAAGAAGATGAGTTTTCCTTTTTTTAATCCAAATACTTGTGAGGGAAATATCAAAATTATTGAAAAGTACATTTTCTAGGCTTCTTTCACATGTATTAAAATTAGACCAAGACTGAAACGAACCCCAAACACATTTTATGCAAATTTAAGTTTGACAGATGCAGTGATTTTGTGTTGGCAACTCATCATAAGATTGAAGATCTTTTTCTGAATACTCAATTTTAAAAGTTGATAGCATTTTGCAAAAGACATGTATATTATTCTATGGTGGTCAATCTTAGTTTATTCCTATCTTTTTCTTTCTTGAACAAAAATACAAATTCAGTTCGTATTTTTAATTGTAATCATTAAAATAGATTAGCAATCTAAAATTGCAAAAGTTGACAGTATCAGTGTTTAATAATAATGATATGGATACTGCTTGCTTAATTTATTACAGTTAACCATAGCTTTGCAAACATTCCCTGTATTGCTTTATGGGTTATTGAATTAAAGTTACACATTTTGAGAGGTAAGGTAGCAAAGTAAAGTTAGGCATGTTAATAATGTAGCAGGTTTAAGGCTTGAGAACCTTAAACTAGTGATGGAAAAAAGCAAGAATAATTATGTCAGGTCTGAAGTGTTATAAAAGAACTGAATAGGTTTTAACAACAGATAATGCATCAGTGCCTGTAATAAAGTTCTCTTACCAATTTGAATTATTCGAATTATTTGTACTGTTGGAAGATCTATTTCCAAAGTAAAAAGAATATCTCTTGTGTACAGCTTTGTCTTCCTTTCTCCACCTCTGAATCCTTGTCCCTGCATTTCCATTTTTCTTCTCTGCAGTATGAGGGAAGAGTTGACCTTCCCTTCTCTCACATTGGGAGGATCCTTCCTAGGGGAAAACTTATATCCTTTTCTAATATCTTCATTCTTTACTTTTCACTGGCCTTTTTCTGTCTGCATTTTAAATATACTAAAGCTGTAGAGTCCTTACTCTGCTATTTCCTTTCTTCCTTTCATAACTAAACTCTAGAAAACTTGACTTCATGTCTTGCTTCCATTTTCTTTCCATCAATTCCTCTTTCATCTACTACATAGTATTATTTTTACTACCAAAGACAAAAACAAAAACAATCTTTTTGATTATCACCAATGACTATCACAAAAAATTTTTTGTCTTTTTTAACCATTCTGCTGCACCTGTCACCATTAATTAGGTCCACTTTCTGGTGTCCTTTGGCTTTCATAACACTGTTTTTCTCCCACCTCACTGACCACTGTTTTTTAATAAAACCTCTTCCACTGATTGGCTTGAAGTGCTGTCCTTGTCCTTTGCATTTCACACTTTATAGTTACCCCTTAGTGAACTCAAGTCACTCTCAGTTTCAACTATAACTGATAGATTTATATGCTAAAGATTTCAAATCTGCATTCCAGCTCTGACGTTCCTCTTCCTTGTGTTTCTCAATCTTAGTGAGTTGCTTTCGCTTTTGGTACATTTTATTTAAAGACGTTGCCATCAGTTGAAATTTAACAGGCTAAATAATACACGTTTCTAATATGATGGTACCTCCTCTCAACTTCCTCATTTGTATCATTATGTCAGTGGTACCATCTTCTAGCCTTCAGGCTTATAATCTTGAAGTTGTCTTTAACCAATCATGCATAGTAAGTATGGGAGCTTACTAAATAAAGAAGTATTATCAGTCCTGGCTGATCTTGCTTAGTGGATTGAGGGCCACCCTGAGAACTGAAAGGCCACCAGTTCAATTCCCAGTCAAGGCACATGCCTGGGTTGCAGGCCAGATCCCCAGATGGGGGTGTGCAAGAGTCAACCGATCTTAAAAAAAAAAAAAAGAAAAGAAAAATATTACCAGTTCTTCTTCTAGGATGCTGAACCTTTATATCCATAGCCCTCTCATTCTCATCAACTCACTCCTGCATTACTTAAAGAGTCTCCTAATCTCTAACTGTTCCCTTAGGTTTCTAAAACAGAGGTCAGCAAGCCTATTGAGACAAATCTCAATCTGGCCTTCCACTTGTTTTTGTATGGCCCACATAAGTTAAGAATGCTTATATAAGCTAAGAATGGCTTATATAATTTTTAATGTAAATATTAAATGTAATATTTTATGACATTTCCATGTCTATAAAGTAAGTTTTATTGGAATAGCTATGCTCATTTTTAAGTTTTATTTATTTTTAGACAGAGGGGAAAGCAGGGAAAAAGAGAGGGAGAGAAACATCAATGTGTCGTTGCCTCTTGCGCACCTCACACTGGGGACCCAACCCGCAACCCAGGCATTGCCCTGATTGGAGAATTGAACTGGCAACCCCTTGCTTCACAGGCCGATGCTCAATCCACTGAGCTATACCAGCCGGGGATCATTTTTTTAAAGTATTGTCCATGGCTGCTTTGTGCTACAATTGCATAGCTGAGTAGTTGTTGAGCAAAGCTTCAATTGTTTTCTGTTTGATTGTACAGAAAAAGGTTTACTGTCTCCTCCTGCTCTAGGAGTTTCCTTAACTTGGTTTTCAAAGTCCTCTGTCAGCTTTTCTTACCTTTCTATATAAGCCACTTTGTTCTGACCTCTCACGTGTGCCGTTAATTCTTGTAATGTTTTTCTTTCCCTCATGTATTATGCCTTTGTACTACCCTTACCAGTTCATTCTATATATTACTCAAGGCTCAAGTAGAGGTTTTACTCCTGTAAGACCCCTTTCTCATACGATTTCATTTTGTTGATTTTTCCTTATTTCAACCTAAATCCTTAGGAGTTTTTTAGCCTGTACTGTATTTTTAGGCACTTGTGGTATCGCTTATTCTTTAGACATTCCCATTTTCACATAGACTGTTAGCTCCTTGCATGTAGGGACTTTGTCTTCTCTTCAAGTACTTAGAAGTGATAATCCATTTTGGTGACTCATCCTTTTGCATATCATTACATATAGGGAATTTTTAAAAACACTTCTTTTAAAAAACAAACAAATTTGTTCACCTTCTGTAATGGGAATATATGTAATTAATGAAATTAGTGTTTTGTTTTGTTTCTTATCACTATCCAGCATTTAAGTTATCTGGTTAGTAAATGTTATAATGTGAAATATCCCTTTATTCCTTGCTGACCCAGTTTCTTTCCTTGTCCTTTCATTTCAATGTCTTAGAGTTCAATGGGAGACTATAGCAGGAGGCAGGGAAATAAGTCAGCAATAATATTTATGGAAACCAAGAAAGAGTTATTTGAATTCCCATTGTGCCTACAGTATACTGTACTTGATTCAAGAAAACACCTATTTGTTGTCCTGACTGTGACATTCTAAAATGAACATAGTATGTTAATACACAAAATAGAACAGTAGAAAGAAATTGAAGAACAAAGAGAATTCACAATAGGAAAGTACATTATTAAAACTAGTAGAGTTGAATATTATTCTTAGTCTAAAACCAGATAGTATAGTGAGTTGCAAATATTCTGTTTTATTAATTATCTTTAATTTGCATCATAAGGTTTTATACCTATATAAATGCATCTTTGTAGACTTGAATTTATTCTTAGAAATTTGAGATTAAATTTAGGGGGAATCCCCCAAATTCCATTTCAAGCCATTGCACTTTTTTCTTTTTAAGATTAGGAAGTTGGGATGGGTGTCTGGGATGGGAACACATGTGTTTCAGGAATAATCATTGTATTGTCCAGCTGCTGCTGTGGAGTGCTGACTACGTGCCAGTTCTCAGTAGATGCCTTACTCTGTAGATACGAGCACTCTAGATAATATTAACAAAAACACTCTAAGTAGGCAAAAAAAAGTGAATAACAGCTCTTAAGTGGAGCAGTAGAATGAACCAAGAACCGCACCCCCCCACCCCTCCCACCCAACCTTTTTTTAAATTTCCAGTTCAATGCAGTTTTGGAACGGTCGTTGAAGGGGGAGGGAGGGGCTAGAGGCGAGGCAGACACCGTGCAGGCAGGGGTTAAGGCCTCTTGCAAGAGTGTTTGGGGCAAGATGTAGCAACCATCAGTTTGGTATCAGAAAAGGTCCCCACCCAATATCCCAGCTTGATGCATCTTAATTTCTGGTTTTGCAAATACTGAACCCTACTGACAAGCATTTGTATGTTATCATCTACTTTGTTTGTCTCACAACACCCATGTTTCAGATTAAATTCCTTGCATGATGTTGATTAAAAAGTGAAAAAACCTGCAGGAGCAGTGTAGGCCCTTATTTAGGAGGGAAAAGGATATAGAAATGATTCATCCACGAATTGACATAGGAATCAGTGCTTTCCTTTAACCTTTACTTTTAATTTGGCTTTAACCTTTAGTTTTAGGTTTAGCTGTGCCTTCCAGTAACTCTAATGACAGCGAAGCTATAATGGATTTAAGTGCAGTTCTTGCAAGAAGTGAATATCTGGCACAGAAAAGCATTTCTGGATATAAAAGGTGGAAAGAACAAATTAAAGACTATTCTTTAATAACCAAATGTAATGAAAATGCATTGTCAGATTGACACTTACCTACCTCAGAGGCATTGATATTACCTGTTTCTGAAATGAGATTGCTGATTCAGAAAAAAAAAACACCCTAAAAACCCAAACCGCACCCCTCCAAAATCTCAATAAACAGAAAATTTTCCTAAGCTCCTCCTCTCCTGTAAATTATGATGTTATAATTTGCAGGGTAAGATAGAAATGTATCTATTAAGGAAATTGTAAACATACTTAAGATTTTGTCACTTAGGGAGCGTCAGGCAGAATCATTCTTTTTTCTATAATCAAGTATCATTTAGAAAATGGCAGTATGAAGTTCCTTGGAGTGTTCTCATTGGTACAAATCAACTTTCCCACACCTTGTTTTCCTCTCTCTCTCTCCTGAAGTAGTTTAGTTGCTTAACTACAGGAGTTCAAAAGAGAGGCAGTTTGTTTTTATTATTGGTATTCTGGTTTCTTCTTTCGTGGGGGCTGGTCATGTGGGCAAAGTGGCAGCACTTAGCTGTTTAGACATTCCTGCTGAGCTTTGCCTCTCCCTTAAGGAGCAGGCGAAGTGGAGCTGAGGGACCCCAGAGATGGTCTCTCTGGGCCATGTGCTGAAGCATTCACAACAACTACTTTCCTTTGCAGAGGTGGAGGCCCAGGTATACAGCAGAGCAGGGGGCTCTGCAGCCCTGGATTACTGCAGCTCAGTTCTCTGAACAGTGATCAGCATGTTTCTTATTTAGAAGCCTTACTCTGACTGCATCTGTATGAAAATTATAAAGGATAGAATCATGATTCTTTATGTCAACAAAAAGTGGTATCGGTTCAAAAAAAAAAACCACTAGATTGAAAATAGATCACTGGATTCTGCTGTTTTCCTCTGATCTTGAAAAAGATATGTAACTTCTTCACATGCCTTTTCCCTGGACCCGGGGTAATAGGTGTTTCCTAGGGCTGCTCAGTGGATGAGATAACCTATGTGAAATGTTCTGAACTCCTTATGGAATGATGTCAAAACAATAAAATACAATACTGTTATTATGGCAAAGATAGTGAGGAGGAGAAGACAGATCTACATTTTCTTCCTTAATCTTCTAATCTTTTCAGATGCCGGTGGGTCCTCTTGAGTCCCCTCTCTGCTCCTTAGGTGGGAGTGGTAGGGGTTTCCTTGCTTGTGTGCAAGAAAAATGCCTTCTACCCCCTGAAACTGTGTTCATCGGGAAGGCCTTTGTAGGCCCCACCCTTTCAGTAAGGGGTGAATATGACACCCAGTGTGTTGTGCTAGGGGAACACGGGGTCTGCAGACAGAAGAAGGCTTCTGTCTCTCCTCTGCAGGACGAGGAGAAGCAGCCATGGACTGTGTGTTCCTTCATGGCTTGCCTACTCCTTCACAGAACACACCACCCAGTGCCCAGGCTCCTCTGATCACCCTCCATGAGAAAGAAAAGTGAATCCAAAGAGGCCGGTTGCATCCTACCAAATTCGTGAAGTCCAGTCGACTGGGGACAGCTTTTGAAGCAGTCCAGCAGTGAGAGCGTGGTTCTTCATTCAGTCAGCCATGTCCTTCAGTGCCACCATTCTCTTCTCCCCTCCCAGTGGCAGTGAGGCCAGATGCTGCTGCTGTGCCTGTAAGAGCGAGACTAGTGGGGGCAGCACAAGCTCTCAGAGCGGGAATCCTCCTCCCGGCACCCCTATCACAGTGACCGGACATGGCCTGGCAGTTCAAAGTTCAGAGCAGCTCCTGCATATTATCTACCAGCGCGTGGATAAGGCAGTGGGCCTGGCTGAGGCTGCTCTGGCTCTTGCCAGGGCCAACAATGAATTGTTAAAACGTCTCCAGGAGGAAGTGGGGGAGTTGAGGCAAGGGCAAGTGTCTACCCCTGATGAAGATGGGGACAGCCGGGCACATGGTTCACCACTTGAGGAGCCTGGGTCTCTCAAGGAGAGTCCCGGGGAAGCCTGCAAGGCTGTGCCTACCGTGGAAGAGGAGTGTGACAGCGTGGGCAGCAGTGTGCAGGTGGTGATGGAGCAGCAGCTGGGAGCGGCCCAGGCTTTGGGCTTCCCAGCCGCGCAGAGAGAGATGCGGCTCCCGGGATGTGCCCTGACTGCCAGTGAGGGGGCCCCAATGCTCAATCCCGTGAGTATGGCTGAAGAACAGGACTCGAGTGTTGTTGCTTCATAGTGCTTTTCCTGACCTTTCTCTTTTATCTCACTTTCTGTATTTGTCCCCCTCCTTAAACCTTTCTGTTGGTTGTATTTGTGATAAAACAGAATGGCATCACATTTCCTTTGCCTTCAGGGATAATCAGCACTGCTGTTTCCTTCCTGAACCATAGCCTCTTTGGCAGGAGGTCATTTGTGGTGTGTGTGGTGATGGCGAGTGCCCTTCCCTTCCTCCCAATAGCTGCGTGGCACCTTCTCCACAGCTGTCTCTGCTGCTCCATGTGCTCTGCCTCTCCCAGTGAGAATGCCTGCCGTGCACAGACGGCTCATTTATATTTTATCACGGGCCCTCTCTTTGCCAAGAGGAATTCAGTACAGAGAGATGGGAATGAGAGGGGAGAGAGGCAAAGGTGGAGAAAGAGATAGAAAGGAAAAAGTGAGAGGGGAAGGACAAAGATAATAGAAGACAGGATAGGGAGGGAGAGAGGCAGGTGGAAATGAAGGGTCAAGGAACAAGAAAAAGTAAAAAAAGGGAGCATAAAAGAAAGGTGAATCTAAATGGAAAGAGAATTTATGCAAGAGATAATATGAGGTAAGGTGGGAGGAAGGTAGAGGAAAGGAAATAAAATGAGGAAAAGAAGTGGGCCACTGAGAGTTAACAGCAAGAGAATAATGTAAGGAGAAAGAAGGAGGCAAGAGCATATTTGTGAGCAGAAAAAGACACAGAAGTACAATGCTTTGTGCTATTTCAGTTTCTTTATTGCTCGGGGCCATATGAGCAGGCAAATCCTGGCCGAGTAGGGTAAAAACTGCAGAATGTCATGCGTAGAAGTATGGAAAAGGAGATGGAACAACTCTAGAGATCACAGAGATGGGAAAATAACAGATGTGTTGCTACTCGAGAGACAGTGGGAGGTCTGTCAACTCTCCTTCACCAGCTTCTTCCTCTGCCCTTTCCCTTTTCCTCCTCCCTGCCATGACACCCAGTAAAGAGTAGAGGAACAGGACACACAGGGTGGATGGAAGGGATGCCACACAGCCCATCTGCTAGATCTGAGAAAGGAATATAAACTGCTGTCCCCCATCCAGTGTCACACTGCAGCTGGTCACTGCTCCCCAAAGGCCTAGTCAGACGCGTGGGCGATGGCCACTGCTGTTCTCCCCAGCCTGTGCCTGGCCAGGATTACCAGTGGTTTGGGGCTATGGAAGGAGGAACTAGAGAAGTGGAAAGAGGCAGGAGGGTACCAGGCCAGGCAATGCCCTGAGCTCTGGTTCCTTCAGGCAGGGAAAGCTTCCAAGCTGACAGGATGGAATTACATTTCCTAGTGCAGAAAGCAGCTCACGGGTCTATAAATCTCAGCCTCCTCCCCCGCTTCTTTCTGTGTTCCCCCCCCCTCCCCACTTTCACTGTTTAGTTTTCTTGGTGCAGAAATCCCTCCTCCTTTCTTCTTTCCTCTTTCTCCCTTCCACCCACCTTCCTTTCCCTGTCCTGTATGTCCTTGAGTGAGGGCACAGGTAGGCAAGTAAATGTCAGGACAGTGATAGTTGGATGTGGCCAGGGCAGGATTGAGGTGAGAGCACTGACTGGCCCCACGAAAAGAATGGGGGGAGGGGC
Source organism: Mormoops blainvillei (assembly GCA_004026545.1). Lineage (NCBI taxonomy): Eukaryota > Metazoa > Chordata > Mammalia > Chiroptera > Mormoopidae > Mormoops > Mormoops blainvillei. The sequence continues at coordinate 80,973 of PVJD01006487.1, forward strand.
GGAGTTGGTGGCAGCCTCTCTAGAGATTTCTGACTTTGTACCTCCCTCCTTTGCTCCCATTTTTTCCCAGTTTCTCCTCTTTATCAGTGGTACCATTTTATTTTCTTGCTCCTTCTCTTGCTTGGTTTTCCTTCTTGTCATCACTTCCCCCCCTAATCCCTTTTAGACAAAACACTTACCTAGCTACAATTCTTATACCCAAGAACAAATCATAAATGACTCCTCACAAATAGAGTGTCAGAAACATGCCTTATCCTTATAATCAGTCCTATGGTAATGACCCAACATGAGAGGTCTTGTACACACAGAAATATTTGCCCAACACTCCCATAGGAGTCTCAGAGAAACAAGCCATTGACCATTGAAGGCTGCGCTAGATGCCCCCTGCTTTCCACTCTCTGTTCATTATCCTTGGCCAAAGATTGATGGTTAACCAGGTTCCCCTAAGCCTGGCTGGCTAATAGGCTATTCTTTTTTATGTTCTTAGCTGGTGGATGATTATGTGGCCTCTGAGGGTGCAGTACAGCGAGTGCTGGTCTCTGCTTATGCCAAGCAGCTCTCACCAGCCACACAACTGGCTATCCAGCGGGCAACCTCAGAGACAGGGCCAGAAAATGGAACCAAGCTGCCACTGCCTCGCCCCGAGGACATGCTCAGTGCTGCCGCTGCGCTGGAAGGTGCCTTGGAAGAGTCAGGCCCAGGGGGAACTGGGGAGCTGAGACACTCTCTAGGGTTTACTGCTTCCCCATGCAGGACCAGAGGGAGTGGGCAGAAGAACTCCAGGCGCAAGCGGGATCTGGTACTCTCTGTGAGTGAGCTCAATTTCTATGAATTTTTCTTCAGTCTGGAAAGATAAATGAAGAGTGACGTGTGGGTTGATTTTAAACTTCCCTTATTGAATGAATGGTATCCTGAATATTACTGGAGTGGGAGGGGCAAGAAGAAGATTGTTCCATAGCTCTAAAGGTAGGCTGTCCCTCTGCTATCAATGGAACTTTTAAAATACTTTTCTAGATATACTGATATCTTCCATTTAAGATGAGGGGCATTATATCACATCTCCCAGGGATCTAATAACCCTGAGGGGAAGATCTTTAAGGGACTGAGCAGTTTGACCACTGAAGGATGGCACTGGAAGCTACCTGTAGATTACCAGTGTTCAGGGTAAGCCCTTTGGGCAGAAAGGCCAGGGTGTCCTGAGGTGATCCCAATCCCCAAAGGTGCTGGGGGCCACCAGACACTAAGCTCACTTATAAAGGTTTGGGGTTCCTAGTGAGCCTAAGAGCTCCTGGCAGAGGAGGTACTGGCCTGAACCAGCTCTGTCAAGAGCCTAGATGTGGCATAAAGCCCTAGGATCATGGCTGGACATCCTGCAGTGCACAGGACAGCTCCCTACAATTAACTAGCCAAAAATGTCAAATACCAAGGTTGAGAAACCCTGTTCTAGGGTGATTACAGTCCTTAGGATCAACTCTGTACCTAAAAACAACTTTCTGATAACCATGGGGCTGTTCTTTAGCCATCTAATGTTCAAATTGACTGTAATGGGTTTCCATTCCCTGGATAATGACTGATAAAGTAGCTTGAGAGTTCTGGTTAGCAGTGGAGATCCCCCATTCACATCCAACTGAAATCTTATCACTATGTATCGCCCTTTTCTTCTTGTTACAGTGTTAGCAAAGATTGAAAACATTTATACCTTCTTTATTTACATTACTTCCTTCTCCCTGTTCCTTTTTCTAAGAGATCCTACTCCTACTCTCCCTTGCATTTGATTTGTTTTTACAGTAAGGGAATCTTTTTCTCCCTAGGAAGGAAGATACCATAATCGACTGGTTCCTAACCTTCATTTCAAATTCTGGTTGTGTTCAGGGACATCTCACTTATCAAGAACAGGGAATCAGGGTAATGATGTTGGCCTTGCTGGTATGGCTCAGTGGATTGAGCCCTGGCCTGTGAACCAAAGGGTCACTGGTTTGATCCCCAGTCAGGACACATGCCTGGGTTGTGGACCAGGTCCCCAGTAGGGGGCGCAACAGAGGCAACCACACATTGATGTATCTCTCTCTCCCTCCCCCACTCTCTAAAAAAATAAATAAATAAACAAAATCTTTAAAAAAAAAACAAAGACAGGGAATAGTTTTAATTTTTCTGTCATGGATTTCTGGCCCAGGAGGTCCACTATTGCTACCAGGGGTAAAAATGGAGGCATTTCAAGGGTTTTCCCCCAAATTTATAGTTTTTAAGTTATGAATAAATGTATGATAATTCTAACTTGCATAAAATCAGCATTTTGTATCACTTTCATTCTTCTCCTGCCTGCGGCCTCCAGTAACAGGTCTAGTATTGAGGCCTGGCTTCTTCCTGCCCTTTGTAGAACTTGGTGGAACAGCAGACCTTCTGGGAAGACAGTATGCTCACTCATTAGAGCACTTGAAAAGGATCTAGAGGAGCAGTCAGAGAATTTTGCTGCCCATCACAGAGGAAGGTTTAAAACGCTCTTGTGCCAGACTAGGTTTAGAGAGAGGCATAGATGCAGATCTTCACTATTCCAACCTTTAGCTCTGAGGAGGAATCAGAGAGGCCTCTCTCCAATTTGCTGAGACTGCTGGGGATTGCTGCTGGGGACCCAAAGGACCAAACCAGAACTTTTAATTCCTTGGAATGCTGTACATCCTGACACCCCTTGTAGAGATCCATTTATTTTGAGCTCATTCAGGATACAGGTGAGCCAGCAGCCTTTACAGACTTAATACTTATAATTGTCTAGAGTATTATCCTTTTCCATTTCAAGCCTGGCTTGATTTTTATCAGTTCATCTCTTCTAAGCCACTTGAATTGGAAACTATGTAACTTTTTTTTCTTTCTCCTTTTGCAACTCTTTCAAATTCTCCCTAAAGCATCCACACATCACCCTGTGATTCCTTAAGTTTGGACTTCTAAGAGGTAAAATAACCCTATCAAATATGAAGCTCCTATAGTAGTCTTTTGCAGAGTGGAGATCCTAGGCACAAAGAATTAACAGTAATTTCTTAAGTTGATATGGTCAATCAGCCATAGAGGTAGAAGGGTAAATGGGGCATTTCTGAATACAAGGCTAAAGCCTTGAGACCAGGATATGAGTCCCGCAACTTTGGACCAGGTAACATCCATTAGCTACAGAAGCTTGGGATGAAGACATAATTGGAAACAACAGAACTAAATTTAAGAGGAAGAAATGTTAAATCCTGCATTAAAATTTTGGAAAATCTGCAGAATGGTGAACATAGCAATCCATGTGAAAAATGAACTTGAGCTGAGTACAAATGAACACAGTAACACTGTGAATAGGGATGGGGTTGCTAAGAAAGGTCACATCATCTTGAGTTTAATTCCTAGAAGTGTAGAGTTCCACTGGGAAGTAATTTTCCCTTTGGCCAGACCTCAACTGATGAGTTAGATTCAGTTCCAGGTGCCATGTTGTAAGAGGGACACCGGCAAACCAGAGAGTCTCATAGTTTCATGACGAGTCTGTCTGGAAACTCTATCATGAGGAATGGCTAAAGGATGTGGGGTATTTAGACCAGATAAGAGAAAACTTTGGGAGCACATGAAAACTGTCTTAAAATATCCCTGCTGCTATTATAGGAAAAATGAGTCAGAATTTGGAGCATCTGAGGTAGAGGTTTTTAACAGAGATGTTCAACAGTTGAATAAGATGACTCAAAAACTAGTGAGGACCCATCATTGAAGGTGTATAAGCAAAGCTGAAAGACAACCTGTTTAATGATGGGAAAGGGGGTTGCTGAGCGATAGAGTCTCCAAGGTCCCTAACATTTCTGTTATTTTAGGTTTGTGTTTTTTAGACCATGGTATGTATACCCCTGGGATCTGTGGTAATGTGCCAAAGGGATATACCAGGGGCATTTTTCCGAGTTGTCAATTTTACTAGAGGACTTTGGAAAATATTTTCTATTAAAAAATACAGATATATTATGAAGAAATTTTTAAAATTGCAAGAGTAGGGGGCTTCAAGAAATGTCCACTTGCAATAGCCCTGTGTATATTCACTTTCTCCTTGCTATTGGGAGTATGTGTGTGGAAATGTTTGAGACCTTCTGCTCTAGTGATCATATTCCTCAGGAGCAGAAGTAAGACCAGGCATGACCTTGGAGTCTTCACACAAATTAATTGAAAAGGTGGGGGGAAAAGGTCCCATTAGAAATACTAACTTGGATAGGCTCTCTGGCTAAGAAGGGACATTGACAGAAATGGTTCCCAAACTGTGGGAAGGATTCAGGCAGAGAACCCTATGGGGACAATGCATAGGGACCAGAGGAGGGTTTCATCATGTCCACTCCTGGTTTGATTCTGTGTGTGTTTGTTTTTTCACTCTAGAAATTGGTCCACAGTGTGCATAACCACATCACCAATGACAAGAGATTCAATGGGTCTGAAAGGTATGATCCACTTGAGGGAAAAGAGTCATGATGTGCATGACTGGTGTGGCTTAGCTGGTTGGGCGTTGTCCTGCAGAGCAAAAGGTCACTGGTTTGATTCCTGATTCCTGGTCTGGGCACGTACCTGGGTTGCAGGTTCAGTCCCCACTTGGGGTGCCTGAGAGGCAACCGATGTTTCTCTCATGCATTGATGTTTCTCTTCCTCTTTTTCTTCCTCCCTTCCCCTCTCTCTAAAAAATAAATAAAAATTAAAAAGAAAAATAGAGTCATGACATACTTTGCCAAGGAGGGGGAAGTTGAAGGGGCTGCTCTAACATAATGAGTCTAAGACTTTGGACACACCATTGCCTCTTGTATCCTGTCTTAGGCCATGGAGGAGTTTACTACAAAGTTGATTAAAACTGGGAATCTCTGTCTAATTTCAAAAATGCTTACTGCTTTATTCACTCTCTTCTCTTTGTGGCAGCATCAAATCCTCTTGGAATATTTCAGTAGTGAAGTTCCTTCTGGAAAAGCTCAAGCAGGAGCTGATGACCAGTCCACACAATTATACTGATAAGGAGCTGAAAGGTGAGAAACACTGAGTTAACTCCCATTTCATCCTTTCTCCCTGTTCCTGGTCAGAGAAGAGGCATAGTGGAGATGATTCAGGTGGTTTTGAAAAGAGCAGATTAAAAAAAATTTTTTTTCTTTACTTACAATATTCACAGGATTGTCTCTAATGGCCTTTTTATTGCCCTTACTCAGTCTGAAATGAAAATGGGAGATGGAAAGGACTAGAATACCATTATGTATGATGTTTACATAGGGCCTAAATCTAGGGTGTTAGCAAAAGAAGATCAGAATCCAGGCCCGCCCTTGCGTCCCTCAATATTAGGTCCTGGGCTTTCTATTCTCCTTGCTCTTATGTTATTTGTCTGTAACTAACCCTGAGGCATTAAGAACGACTCAGCTGAGGAGAACCAATGTCACAATTCAGTAGAGTGGGCAAACTTGACACCTGTCTGAGTCAGGAAGGCTCCTAGGAGTCCCCACTGGCCGTGCTAATCAGAAAACAGACCGACCAAGGGACAAGAAACAACTTGCTTAACACCACCTGGCAAGTCAGCCACAGAACCAGGATGGGCCCAGGGGATCTGTCCATCCCAGTTCAGGGCATACCACCATATCACATGTAGCTTTGTCAGACCCAGTCTTGAACAGAGACCTGATACCTCCCCTACATCTGGTCTGCTTGGCCCCAGCCATGGGAATGGTAGGGCCTCTGGCAGGCGGGACTACAGTATCCAGACTCATGGGCCCAAGCTGTCTAAGCCTGCCTGCAGCTTCCAGCCATCAGTGGGACCTTGAGACTCAGGCATAACTCTGTGGTTAATGACCACGGTTGGGGGGCCTGAACCCAGCTTCCAGGGGCTGTCACTATGTATGCCAAAATGGCATAACTGACATAAGGTGAGTAAGTGACAAAACCACCTTTTTACCAAAAAAAAAAAAAAAGAACACTTCCACTGAAAAAGCACTTGTACTCCACTATCAGCAGAGTAGAATGGGGGTGAGTTTAATTGGGGGATGGGGAAGGGAGGTACAAAAGCACTGGAGTTGTTTTTTTTCTAGTGTGAGATATGGGAGGGGTTAGTGTTAGAGACAGATGTGCACAGGGAGAGCAAAACCAAAGACAAGGTTTTGAAAATATTGGATGAGGATTTTTTTTTTTTTTTTTGCGGATGGGTGATTACTCCAAGAAAACCTATCATCTAAATAGTGATTCTCACCTTCCCACCCAGTAGTGTTTGGGCAGAGCAAAGGGCTGAGAATCACTGCTCTTTGCTTTCTCCCTTCTCCCTACTTGCCAGGAGCCTGTGTAGCCTACTTCCTTACTAAGAGGCGTGAGTACCGCAACTCCCTGAACCCCTTTAAAGGCCTGAAGGAAAAAGAGGAGAAGAAACTTCGAAGTCGCAGATACCGGGTATGTTTCTAGGCCTTCCTTTCAAGATGCTAAGCTCGAAACCCTGATAAGCTGCAGTATGAAGGGCAAGAGGTTCGTGGCATCTGAGAATAGAGTTGAGAACCAGGAATGTAGGCAGATAGAGGAGGAGGAGGATAGGCCAGTTCTAAGATTTGACTTGGGGGCTGGGTTCTCTTAGGCACAGATTTTGCAGAGCCTTTTTCCCACCCAAACCCTCTCCCTAAACCTAATCTATAGTTTGTTTCCCTTCCTAATCTTTGTCCTTGGGTCATCATAGCTTTTTGCCAACCGATCCAGTATCATGAGACATTTTGGACCTGAGGACCAACACCTGTGGAAGGACGTGACAGAAGAGCTGATGTCAGATGAAGAGGACAGTCTTAATGAGCCAGGTGTCTGGGTAGCCCGGCCTCCTCGTTTCCGGGCCCAGCGCCTCACAGAGCTCTGCTACCATCTGGATGCCAACTCTAAGCATGGCACTAAAGCCAACCGTGTGTATGGGCCTCCCTCAGACCGATTACCTTCTGCGGAGGCCCAGCTCCTTCCACCAGAACTTTATAATCCTAATTTCCAAGAAGAGGAAGATGAGGGAGGTGATGGAAATGGACCTGTCTCCCTATCTTTTGACCAGTCCCACAAAACCTGCTGTCCTGACTTGAACTCATTCATTGAAATCAAAGTGGAAAAGGATGAGTGAAATCTATAATCAAGAGTAGCTCTGGCTTCTGTCACTTCCCATGTCCCAGAAACAGGTGGCTATGGGGCTTCCCAGAGTAATGAGATGTCCTCTGCAGTCTGAGAAAGCAAGTCTGCCTCTTTTCTTACACAGTCCCTACCGGAAATGGAAGCTAGCAGCTCTGGTGGAATAAAAGGACTTCGCTGAAAGCGGGGGGAAACCCCCTGCCCCCATTGGGAATGGCAAGCCAGAAAATTCCTAAGCATAAACAGTGCCTCAGAAGAGCCTGGAATGAGAAAAGGAAGAGGATGGGCCTAAGAAACATGAGGCCTTCTTGACATATGCCCTGGTCTCTGAGGTTGTTTGTTGTTGTTATTTTTTTTGGTTTCGCTCAGAGCTCTGGGGAAGCAGCTCTGGTTGCACCTTCTGCTTCCCAGGACTGCTGGTCTTGCTCTGCAGTGGAAGCGGCACAGGACCAGTCCAGGGTAACACTGCCCCCCGGTGGGCAGTTTCAGTCATGGAGTCTTCTGAGCAGAACAGGGAGGGGCTCCATCCCTTTTTGGGATTTAGGATTTAGATGTAATAGCTTTATTGAATTATATAAAGCAGATTTTATTATTCGCATCTTATGTATGAGGGAGTTAAGGCTTAGAGTCCCCATGTCTCACTGGCACCTGCTGTCCCACCGTGTGACCAAACAGTATATAGGGCTCTGCGGCTATTTCTTGGTCGTGTCAGCCAAGTTATAGTTTGAGGAAGGGATGTATGTGTGCATGTGCGTGCACACACACACACACTGGTACACAAAATTTGTGCATTTTGAATAGATTGAGAAGTAAAAATGGCTTTCTGTTCAGTCATTCATATAACAAACATTGATTGCTTGCTAGGTAGGTACCAGTTACTGTGTTATAGGTAACACTTGATCAAGGTAGATGCTGATCAGAGGCTTTATTATGTAGTCAGAAAGCCAGGCAGTTTAGTAGGCAGTGAAAAAAAATTGCGGTAAGAGTGATAATGAGGGAATGTAGGGTGCACTGGCAGTATACAGCAGGGGTAGCTAACCCACTTGGTGGCCTGGAAAGGCGTCTCAGAGTGGTGTTTAAACTGATACCTGAAAGATGGGAAGGAGTTAACCAGAAGGGGAGGCCAGGAGAGTGTTTCAAAGACAGGGAACCATAGGTACTAGAGAGCACAGACAAGGTACAATTCTATAGCAGTACAGTTTGGGGAGGGGATGGTGCTGAGACAAGAGGCAGGAGAAGTAGAGAAACCTTGTACAATTCTTAAATAGTTTAGACTTCAGTTCAAGGGCAGTGAGAAGTCACTGAAAGGTTTTAAGAAGAGAAGTGAGATGATCATTTCTGTGTTTTAGAAGAATCACTTGACCTCAGGATATGAGATAAAGAAAGTCTTGGCAGCGAGACTTCTGCAGTGGGTCGGGAGAGAAAAGATGTAGTGGTGATAAAGGGAAGGCAGACGAGAGATATTTAGGAATCAGAATTGATAGGACTTAGTTGGATTTGAGGTTAAGGGAAGAGGACATAAGGTTCAAGTTTCTGGATTAAGCAGCTAAGTGGTTAATGATACCATTTACTCAGGGAATGCTGGAGGAGCCAGTTTCAGGAGGCAGGGAAGGTGAGGGCAGTTTGTTGTATGACTTTGATACAGTCAAGTGGGGATACTAGTAGTCAGATGAAATTCTTAAATCCAAGAAAGTCTGGATGAGAGGTATGGATTTGGCAGTCATCTGTGTATACAGACCTTAATTAAAGTCTTGGAGATGGAAAATAGGGCCCGTGGAGCTCCTGGCTCCAACTCTAGACTATGGACTGGTTACCCTGGGGTTGTGAGCACTATTGGAGCATGGCCTCCGCTCACCCCTCTCCCCTTTGTGTCCATTTCCTATGATCCCCTGAAAACACAGGTTGTTGATCCCAACTGAGCTCATTGCTGCCACTCCTGAGTGGGCTTCCTTTAATGGCTTTTAAACTTTTCATAAGATTTATTCTCCCATCCTCATCCCAATGCAGCAAAGTTTCCAAATATTAGAGGCTGTGGGGATATTTTGGATGTAAATAATTGAAAGGAAGAATTCAGGTTCTCCTTCCCCATCTGGAGACAGGAAAGGAGGAAGAGCCCTATAGTTAATTCTGAAGATGTTGCTCATAGCAAGTCCTGGATGCAATCTGATAGCTCCTCTTTATTACTAATGCTTTCAGTTCTCCCTGCTTCCAGTCTGATAGTAAACTCTCCTCTGGATCAGAGAAAAGCTGTAAGCCTGACCAGGGAAACAGAGAGGCTGATTCTCAAGAGAGATGAGGTCAGGGAAACAATGCAGCTAGGACAAAGAAGCCAAATAGTTGGTGCCAAATTAGTTTCCCAAAAGATATTAACCTCCTTTCCTTCCCCATTCCCTAAGGCTACACTAAGATTATAAAAGGTGTTCAAAATGTTGAGCTGAAAATAATATGCATGATTTGTTTGCATATAATTTTCATATTCGTTTACTATCTAAATACAAAGGACTCATTTTCTTTCTCCATTCTGCTTCCTTCATCCCTTGCCCCTCGTGTGCTAGTCTGGGCAAAATCAGTTGGCTGGTATTTAATTGGTTATGTTCAGCTTCAGCTATGGTTTCTTCTTTTCTTTATTCTTGGTACTTCTGGTACAGCCACTATCAGCCTCTTTTCCTTTTCCACCCTGGTCATTTTCACTTGCGATCTCCTTTAAATGACATTTCTTCCTCTTAATACTTACTCTTTATTATCAATCCCCTGTGGGCCAATCAAGGGGCAGGCGTTCTCTCGCCCTAAAAACCAGACCTTCTATCCCACAGTCACCTGAAATATTTGCTAAAAATCTCATTTCCCAACACCAGGGGGCTATCCATCTATCTATCCTCACCTGAAGGTGGAGATTAATTCCAAACTTTTTCCTCCTTTTACGTAGACACTGAAGTTCCTTCCCTTCCTACACAGAGCCTTGGGTTCAGAAAGTGGTGTCTTTTTATTGAAGTTTATTTCTTTATCTTTCATTCTCCCTGGATTTACACAAATTTGTCTTTTTCTTAGTCTATTCATCCTTCGGTCTCTGCACCACCCTCGATCCCCTTTGCTCCCTTCGACCTGTCTTCCACCACCTCTACCTGGGCTTCCTCGCCTTTCTGGACTCTTACGTAGGCGTCTCTAAACCTCTGTATGTATCTGTCTACCTTTCTTCTTTCCCCTGTCTTCCTCTTTATGGATCCCTCCCTGTCTCACTACTTCTGCATCAGTCTCTTTCCAGCTCTCCTAGTCCCCACAGAAGGAACAAAGTCGTGGTGTTTGCGCAGAACATGCCTCGCGTCGCCTCATACTGGACCACGACATTCCACCGTGCCCCTCCGCGCATTCCAGCAGCAGACAAAGAGTCCCACCCTAACTTTTTCCTGTCCCAATTATTGAGTGATGTAGTAGCAGCTGCCCAAACTTGCCCTCCTCTTCAGTCGGCGTTATCTCCACCTCCAGGACAGTTAGCACCAGCTCCCACCGCCCCCGTCAGCGCACCAGAGATCCCTGCGCAGACACCCCCGTTCCTGTCGCACTCGGCGCTCCGCCTCTCCAGGAAAGTAGATCCGGCCAGGCAGACAAAAGTTTGGGAGAGAAGTCCCGTCGGTGCTGAGTGTGAGAGCGAGGGGGGCGGGGGCTGGGAAGAGCAGGGCGGCTGGGCGAGTTGGTGCGTGAACAGAAAGACCTGCGGATGAGACAGCCGCGGCCATAGGCCCCTCTAGCCCTGCTTAACCCCTGATGCGTGGGGGGACACAGTCCCTCTTGCTGGGGGATGCTGTGGGATTCCTGGCACCGGGCATCCGGGCTGCCCGCTAAATCCCGTGTGCCTACCCTGTGCCCCTGGGGAACCGGAGTCCGGCCGCAGGGAAAGAGAAGCGGCAGCCGAGACGCTGCAGGGTGCCTGTCGGGGAGGGGGCTGGAGGCCCCAGGCCCGAGGGTATGGAGCGGTTAGGAGAGAAAGCCAGTCGCCTGCTAGAGAAGTTAAGACTCTCGGACTCCGGCAGTGCTAAGTTCGGCCGCAGAAAGGGTGAATCTAGCCGGTCTGGGTCTGATGGGACCCCGGGACCGGGAAAGGGGCGCCTGAGTGGGTCGGGGGTACCTAGAAAATCAGGTCCCCCTGGAGCTACTGGGGGACCTGGGGATGAGCCGTTGGAGCCAGCCCGGGATCAAGGCCCCCTGGACACTGAGCGGAACCCGCGCGGCTCCTTTGAGGCGCAGCGCTACGAGGGCTCCTTTTCCGGGGGTCCGTCTTCCACCCGGGCCTTGCCTCTACCTCAGTCATTGACTCCAGACTTTCGACTGGAGACCACGGCCCCAGCCCTAAGCCCCCGCTCCAGTTTCGCCAGTAGCTCAGCCAGCGATGCGAGCAAGCCGTCCAGCCCCCGAGGCAGCCTGCTGCTGGACGGGGCGGGGGCCAGCGGAGCCGGAGGTAGCCGACCCTGCAGCAATCGTACCAGCGGCATCAGCATGGGCTACGACCAGCGCCACGGCAGCCCTCTGCCCGTCGGGCCATGCCTCTTTGGCCCACCTCTGGCCGGGGCTGCGGCGGGCTATTCCCCTGGAGGGGTGCCGTCCGCTTACCCCGAGCTTCACGCTGCCCTGGACCGACTGTGCGCTCATCGGCCCCCGGGGTTCGGCTGCCAAGAGAGCCGCCACTCGTATCCCCCGGCCTTGGGCAGCCCTGGGGCTCTAGCCGGGGCTGGAGTGGGAGCGGCAGGGCCCTTGGAGAGACGAGGGGCGCAACCCGGACGACACTCGGTGACCGGCTACGGTGACTGCGCTGCGGGCGCCGCATACCAGGATGAGCTAACAGCGTTACTGCGCCTGACGGTGGGCACAGGTGGACGTGAGGTCGGTGCCCGTGGGGAACCCTCGGCGATTGAACCGTCCGGTCTTGAGGAGCCGCCGGGTCCTTTCCTTCCGGAGGCCGCCCGACCCCGAATGCGGGAGCCGGAGGCCAGAGAGGACTACTTCGGTGAGTGAAGTAGGGAAAGGAAGGGACCTGTCACCGCATTTGGTTCCTCGTTGCCCCAACAGCCCAAATTGCCGACGCCGGGTGGTCGGAAGTGGAGATGCGGATTCTAGAAAAGAGGCTAGAGGGACTTCCTACTGGGTTTCACAGGGAACTGGGGGTTCCTTATTCCTGATGAATTCTAATCCCCCTGATTATCTTTTGAGTCCTAGTTCCCCAAGCTTTAGAGTCTCGGTTTTCGCCGAAGCAGGCCTGTTAGGGAGGGGGCCATGGGGCAGTGAGAGCATCCCCCATCTTGCTCCCCCCTTGGTGGCGGTGCCCCTGCAGGCTTCTGTGCGCTGAGCCCCCACGCGGGCCCAGGCTCCGCCCGCAGGAATTCGGGGAATTCGCAGGGGGGAGGGGACAGGGCGGGCGCGCCGCGTGCGTGCCGGCTCCTGTCCCGACGTTCCAGGTGCCCGCGGGCGGGGCAGGCTGTGCGGCGCAGGGCGGAGGGGTGGGGTGCAGCGGAAGGGGGGCGGGGGGAGTGCTTCCTAACACGCGCGGAGCTGTGGCCGCGGTCGGGGAAATAGAGCCAGGGAGGGAGGATGGAGCGCTCTGGGTCTCAAAGCAGGCAGCCTACTGCTGCTCGCCCCAGTCCCACTGGCTTGGTGCTTGCGTGGGCATTTAAGCGGAGACCTGGTGGTGTCAGCTTCTACTTTCCCCATCCGGAAGTCGGGGCAGAAGGCATGATCACTGGGACACCATCACCCCTGATGGGTAACAACGCTGTGTAACTGCCAGAATAACCTGGTCTGAAGTTCTGGCCATTACCTGCTCACAATTCAGGCTAGAAGTAGCTTCTTACTTTGCTGCTACTGTTAAGGAAGGCTGGTCGTTGTCTCTCTCTCCCACGTCTTTAAGAAGCATTGATTAATTTTCTGTCTCAGCTGTTGGGGGCGGGGGGACAGGTATTAGGGTCATGAACACTTTTAGCCAAAACCTATAGGACCACTTCACTATATAAAGAAATACTAATCTGATTGTGATAGAAAGAACAGAAAGAAGTGGAGGGTTCACCCCCAGGGCTATGGGCCTCTTCAGTTTTCCAAGCATCTCCTCATCTTTCTCCCCGGCCATGTGTTCCTGCCCCGGACCCCATGCTCTAGATCTCCATGGCTAGAAATGTGAATAGGGAGAGAACCCCAGCCAAGGAGGGAAGGTTGGAGAGGAAGTACAGAGGGAGCAGGGCTGCAGGCTGGAAGTGGCTTGCCGGGTTCAACCCAATCCCTTCCGTCGTTTCCCCTCTACCCTTAGAGAGGAAAGCCCAAAGCAGATGAAGCTTTGGTCAAGGGAGACTATGTAACAGGATCCTTTTCGCAGTTTTCTTTTGAGCCCCAGGAGAAATGGTGGTTTGGCAGAAAGAAGCCTCTTTGGCTAAGCCATCAGACAAAAAGAAATGTGAGCTCAGAGAGGGTGCAATAAAATGGCAGGAAGAACCTAGGTGTGGATATCCTGGGTTAGAGGAAGTAAGGCAGACATGCCTGAGCAGTTTGCTGTTGCCTTCCCATAATATCCAAGTGTTCGCAAAGAAATGGCTTGACTGTGCTCCCTGGCATGGCAATCTTGGGCCAGAGCTCCGCTCTCACTAGAAGGCCACATTTTGACCCCAGAGGTAGGGGCCCCTTCTCCCTGTGGATCAGGTTGCCTCCTCTGACAGAGCCCCCAGCCGAACTGTACCCTCCTACTCCTGCCTTTAGTAGGGGCCCTCTTCCTTGGCTACAGCTTTGCCCAGCTGCCAGAGGGTGGGAGCAGGACAGGCCTGGGCCCATCAGTTGCTGCAGCTGCTGCACGGGCTCCCAAGCCCCTGGGCAAAGACTGGGATGGGCCCCAACAGGCAAGGAGTGTGGCAGTGTGCCGAGGCGGAGAGGTGGGGCGGGGTGAGGCAGGCCCGTTGGGATCTGCTCCCCAAAGACAGGGCCTCACCCTCACTCATGGGCCTGGAATTGGGGAGTGGAGGGAGGGAAGAACACACCCAGGAAAGGCGGGTGCCATCGCCAGATGTACGTATTTTAGGGGGGATATCAGGGAAAAGCAGTTCAGCTCTGTCCCTCCCATGATAGAAGATGACAGGGAGACATTAGGGGTTCTGCCACCCTTCCCCCTCTTCCTATGCAACCCTCCTGGGAACACACCCTGCATTCTCAGCAGCCAACTCCCTACAGGAGTCATGCTCACATGGTCCCCTCTGCATAGGGCCCACTTCTGAGCCAAGTCCTCCTTTTTCCATTCTTGGAAGCCTGGAGGTACAGAGCAGTGAGAAGTCATTCTGTAGCTGAATACCAGCTCATACACATTGGGGGACAGGTCCCAGAGGGCCTGGCCTACTCTCTCGGGAGTTTTTTCGAGTCTGCTGCTGGACCTGTATGGACTGGCATCTCTGACCATTTGTCCCACGTAGTGCAACAGGGATTATACTTTGCCTGTTTAGTCTTTTCTCCCCAATAAAAAGTAAGCATTTGAAGGCCCAGCACCATTGTCTTTGACTTTTCTTCAGTTTTCCACAGTGTTGAGCACAGTATTTTTGCTAGGCACAAAGTAGATGCTCAGAAAATATCTGTTGATTAATCAATGAGTAAGAATGGATCTACTCAGCCAAGAAATTGCTGCATTCTATTTCTCATTATCCTCTTTTCCCAGAAGGGAGCCCATCAAAGGGAGGCTCTGACTGGTGGTCCTCTGGCACAATCAGGAAAGAGCAGGAATCCCTGGTTTTGAGCAGGGGGAGTGAGGTGTGATGCTGACAACATCTCTCCCCTCAGGCACCTGTATCAAGTGCAACAAAGGCATCTATGGGCAAAGCAACGCCTGCCAGGCCTTGGACAGCCTCTACCACACCCAGTGCTTTGTCTGCTGCTCCTGTGGTGAGTGCTGCCCCCAGACCTGGCCCCGGCCCTGGCCCCGAGGCCCCGGCACTCCCCACACACGTACACAATCACGGGTGCCTAGGGAAGCAGGAGCAGAACTTGTGCCTCTTCATTTGCTCACAGAGCAGCTGGCCCCACCGTGTGTCTGGACGTCCACTGCTGCCCCACCTTCTCTCTCGCATCCCTTCTCTGTCTCTACCTGGCTCTCCCACCCCCATTTTGGGTCTGCTTTCTGGAATCAGTCTTCCCTCTGTTCAGCTTCTTTCCTCCCCTCTGTTCCTTCCTCTTCTGCCTCCCTACTTGCCCAGCCTGGACTCCCACCTCTCCTTGGTGGGTTTCGGTCTTGGGCAGCCCAGTTGCCTGGGGCGACAGTGAAAGATTGGAATGTGGGAAGGGTGGGGGGTGGGCTGGGGGAGTGGGGGACTGTGTGGGGCAGCGAGGAGGGTTTTCTCTTGGCTGGTCAGAGTTCAGCCACCTCTCTAGAGTGCAGGCCACCGGGCCATGCCAAGCTGATGACATCACGCTCCAGGAATGCCCACTGTTAGCTCAGGAGGCCCGAGGCAGGGGGGAGGGGACCTGCTCCCAGTGGCCTTAATGCCCCAGCCCTTCCCTCACGTCCCTCATTACCTTCTCCCCACTGCTTACCCACTCTGATTCCTTTTCTAAACCCTTAATCTCCTATCTCTGCCTGTCTAACAACAGCACTCAGCTTTTCCCTCACCCCCACCCCCCAGCCTCTGCCTGGTCCTCTTTTGGGTTCATCTGTCTGTCTGTCTCCCCTTCTGTTTATAGGACCTCTTCCAGGTATCTCTTTCCCTCTCGACTCCCCTGTGTCTCGTAAGTTTCTAAGTCAGCTTTATAAACCACTGGGCAGAGCCAGAAGTGGAGATTTTGTTGACAAGAGGGCAGAGGTAGGAAAATTGCCCATTCTCCACCCTGGTCTCACTCCTCCCCCATTCCCGACAATTTAGATGCCCCTGAGTAGTCCTGAGGCGTTGGTTACCTGGGAAATGTCCTGCCTTGTCTGCTCATAGAAGATCCTGAGCTGCTTCTGACCCTGGAGACTCTTGGTCCCTCTGTGCTTGGGGAAACAGGAAAGATGACCAGCTTTGCTCCCATACAAAGCACTCTGTCCTCAGCACTAACTCGAATAAGTCCTGACCTCCGTAGAGCCTATCCCTGGAGGCAGGCAGACTGGGCTTGGAGAGCAGGATAGCTATGCCCGGGCAAAGAGGCTCCGCTCCTCGTTTGTAAGACCCCAGAGGGCAAGGCCTGTGACAGTGTGATTGTGATCATCTCTCTGCGCGTTGTACACCACCTTCTTCACAGCTCCTTTAACCTGTACTCAGCCTGCGACTGGCTTTGCTTTCCCAAGTGGCTGTCTGTGCACCAGGCACTGGAGAGGACGGCAGGAGCTGGAGGAGCAGTGAGCAGAGGGGAGATTGGCAAAAATTGCTAAAGCAGATTGGAATTGCATCAGATGGGGTTTCTTTTGCGTGGGGAGGGAGGACAGACAGGAGTTAGGAGGGTTTAAATACATGGCACAACATTGGCGAGCACTGAGTGGGGAAGCCCTGTTCGTGGATACCAGTCTAGGCTCCAGCCCCTTCTCTGCTGCTTCTAGGGCGAACTTTGCGCTGCAAGGCGTTCTACAGTGTCAACGGCTCTGTGTACTGTGAGGAAGATTATCTGGTGAGTGAGTGGGATGCCCTGGGCTTAGAATTGGCTCCCACACTGGCACCCCCATCTTTGTAGCCCATTGGGGTTCCACCCATCAGGTCATTCTCAGTTTGTAACATCCTCCCTTGGTCTCTTAGTTTTCAGGGTTTCAGGAGGCAGCTGAGAAATGCTGTGTTTGTGGTCATTTGATTTTAGAGAAGGTAAGCAAAACATCTTCAGCA
>PVJD01006488.1:0-97790 GCA_004026545.1 Mormoops blainvillei
CTTGCATCTGAGAAATGGGCTCCACATCCTTTTATCACTCTGACTGTGGATGTTGCCAAGTAAAGGAAGAAGATGGATGGGGACTTAAAAAAACAAAACAAAACACAGAATTAAGAGCCGTTGACATATCCCGAGGGACGAGTCCAGCTGGCTCAGCAAAGGAGGCAGGACCAGGGCCGAGAGCATGACTCAGACTTCTCCCCTTGAACTAGCTACACTTAAAGGGCAGAAGTAACCGCACTGCCAGGTTCCTACTGTACATCCCTAAAGGCTGGGGAGACACGTGTTTCGCATGTCCCTGAGTCAGGATTCAGCTCATAATCAGTGTCTACATGTAGGTGGGCGCTTCTTTCTTCTACCCCGAAAGCTATCTGTTTCATGACTGGAGTGTCTTGCAATGAAGGACATGCTATAATACCCCTCTCGTGACCTTGGCCACACGGAGAGGCCCATCAGCTTCTGTCCAGATGACTGGGGACACCACCCACGGGCCTATGATCTGCTAAGCATATACCATGACCTGGGAGCCCACTGATGTCAGTTTAACCCCTTTGCAGCCAGGCAGACCTGGATTCAAATCCCACCTCTGCCACTTTTTTGTTGGTGGGCTTGGCAAGGTCTTACTTTTTTGAAGTGAAATATGTTTATTTTAAATACACATGCATGTGTGTATATATAGATATATAAATACGTACAAATATATGTATGTATCTATACATGTCTACATATATGTGACAATGGCATGCTATGTATATATACACACATACACATATATACATATATATACACATAAATATAAATATGGGGATATCAATAAACACACACACACAACTTTGTTTTATCTGGACAATTTTAATTGCAAACAGTAGGCATGTCCATTTCAGGGCTTGCTGACATACCTGTCAATGAAAGTGCTAACTCCGACCAAAGCTTTTGGGGCAGGGAAATTCTGTGGCACCGAATGGGGCCTGAGGCACCTCCCCGAGGTGTCTTTTACCCTCTGCCCCTATGAGCCGTCAGCAGAGTCAGACCACGTGTACAGAGTCTGAACAGTTGATTAACTTACTGCCGCATAGACAAATGAAAAGGACTGTGTGTGTAAGCAAAAATGAAGATATTTCAGAGATCCCCACCCAGAATATTTTAAGTCCATGGGCGCATTAGGCAGTATGTGGACACTCATTCAGAATGAAGTTGTTGCTAAGAAAAAGCTAAGACACGCAGTCAAAGCAGAACCTCTCGGTGTTTCTTGTATTGCGTGACCAAGGCTGGGCTCTTGACTGGCGTGCCGTTCTGTGAGATGACGCTAAGTAGAACTCTCACGTCCCGGGGTTTATCACAGCGATTAGATTAGGTAAACCCAAGCACTGTCCTGACACCCTGCAGGTGCTCAATACGGAGGAACTCTTACTCTGCACGCACTTTTTCCCGTAAACATTGACTATGCACCTGTTGCAAACCACAGTGAGCTTCCAGCCTGCTGTGTAAAACACAAGGTGAGAAGGTACTTAATTGCGGACTCCTGAAGTTACCAGAAATAACACAGGAGCCATCAGAACGGTCTGCACAGAGCCCGTTTTCAGAAAGGAGTGCCGAGGCTCACAGGAAGAAAGTGATCTGCCTGAAGTCACAGAGCAGTGAGTGGCAGAGCCCAGGCTACCCCCAGAGCCGGGCAGGGCCTCCAGAGCAGACAGGGAAATGGGGACATGACGACCGAACCCTGTTTCAGAGGCCCTCCGCGGAGGCGCGAGGGCTGCGAGCGCACCTCGGACTCGGACCGCGGTTTGAGTCCCGGCTCCATCACTTATCTGCCGGAGGCTCTGGGCAATGCCGTTCGCCTCTCGAACTTCAGTTTCCACATTTGAGAAATGCGGATGGCCGTCCCTGCTTGGGGTGGGGCTTGAAGGAGATTCATCACGCCAGCCGTTCCTGGACTCACAGTAGTGAGGACAACGGCGTGACTCTCACGCAGATAAAGCTCACCAGTCCTGTGGCCCGGTCTCCCCTCCCCACCAACAGGAGGCGTAGGCAACCGCCGGGACGCACTCGCCATCTGCCCGGCTCCGCGCTGAGGGCTTTCCGTGCCTTTTCCCGCCTTACCCTGCCGGCAGCCTTATGCAGCTAGTGCTCCTGCGGTCCCCGCTTTACAGAGGGGGCAGTGGGCTCAGGGAGGGGCAGTCATGGCCCCGGCCACCCGGCCAGGTACGGGCTGGGAGAGGACGTGACAAGACATGCTCTGACCTGGGGCCGTGAGTGCGGGTGAGCCACTGAGTGCCCTCCCCTTCTCAGGGGTGGGAGGCGGACAGACATCCATGCTTTTCCCCATAATGTCGTCACGAGGCTGTGATTCGCGGGGCCCCCAGCTCTCCAGGACGTCCGTGTGACCGAAACTCTAGCCCGGCTGCATGATGGGGAGCGCGGGCAGGGCAGGGCGTGCTGACCGTTGTGTCCCCGCAGCGGCTGTGGAGGCCTGCGTCCTGCACGGGCTGCGGCGGCGGGCGGCTGGCTTCCTGCGCAGCAACAAGATCGCGGCCCTCTTCATGAAGGTGGGCAAGACCTTCCCGCCCGCTGAGGAGCTGAGCCGCAAGGTGCAGGACCTGGAGCAGCTGATCGAGAACGCGTGAGTGCGGGGCAAGGGGGCGGGCGGGGGCAGCCCCGAGGCAGGCCGTGCTCCGCCCTGGGCTCTGTGAGGCCATGCCTCCCAAGTACACTCTCACTCATCTTCCTTCTCCTCAGACCCGCCCCAGGGCCTTTGCTCATGCTGTGTCTGCCACCCGGTTCACATCCCTCACCCTCCACGGCTGGTTCCTTGCGTTCATCCAGGCCTTCCCCTAGCCAGGGGTGAATTCCAACCCTTACCCCACTTCTCTTCCATACCACGTTGCTTATTTTCTTCCCAGTGGTCATCACCATCTGTAATTATTCATTTATTTGTTTGTTTCCTATTTATTTGATTGTTGTCTCTCTCCCCTTTTTGACTGAAGTCCCTGAGGACAGGCAACTGCATCTGTGTTGTTCCCCATTATGTCCCCAGCACCGGGAAAGCCTAGCACCTGGTCAATGCCCGAGAAACGAGCATTGGATGCGGAAGGGCCTGCCCCGGGCCAAGCGCTGTTCTGGGTACAACCAGAGCTGCGTTTCACAGCATCAGTGTGGCCTCTGTTCACATGGGCCTCCTGTTAAAACTCACCTTGTGGCAACCACCAAAGGGAAGAGGTGGCTCCGCTCAGTCGTTTGGGAGCTGATTGTGCGTGTCAGGGGGAGGCTCTTGGCCCGAGTGTTTGCGCATGAGCACCTCGCGCCAGAGCCCCTGCCAGAGTCCTGACTACACAGCCAAACCCCCAGCCTGGAGCCTGGTCAGGGATGGCAGGTAGGGTCCAACTCCAGTCCGTGTTAGTGGCGGCCTGGAGGACGGTGCTGTGAAAAACTCAGCAGCTGCGATTGGGTTCCTTGGGGAAGAGCGCATGGATTGACTATCGCTGTCTGTTATAGGCAAGGAAGGGGAGCGGCATCTAGGCCACGGGTTCGCTCTCTGCCGTGGGTGGTCACTCCTCTTCACTGGATGAGGGACGGCCCTTTCCTCTCCTTCGGGCCCCGCCTACTGGCCAGAACTGCACGATGGGCAGGGCTCTGGGTTTGGCGTTGGCAGTGCCACTTGGTATCTGAATCCCCAGCCACCTGGTCTTCAGGTACCTTCCAGTCCACCTGCTAAATTCCCAGGTGTTGCTGATAACTCCTTAAAGGGATGGGTTTCCATGGGCCTTCCATCCTATTGGGAGTGACTTGTTACTGGAGGATTAGAGATGTCTGCGCCAGGTGGTACAGGAGAGCCATGCATTCATTCATGCAGCCACCCATTTATGGACGTACACACTGAGCCCCGCCTACATGCCAGGCACTGTGCTAGGCTCTGAGGTGCAGACGTGAAGAGGAGCCATTCGTGCCCTGAGAGTGGCAGACTCTCAGGAAGTGTTATATTTTAAAAAATAATTGGATCACTTAGTCCATGCCTTTAAGGTCACATGTGAAGGTGAAGACAGAAAGGTGAGCAGGAAGTTGTGCTTTAGGGACAGAGAGAACACAGAGGAAGGGTCCCTCCCCCAGCTCTGGCTGGTCTGAGAGGGCTTCCTGCAGGAGGGGATGTTCTCGCTTAGACTACAGAGTGAGAAGGGTGCGGAGGGAAAGCAGGAAGAAGCAACAGGCCAGGGGAAGTCCCCAGATGAGAGCCTGATGGCCTTAGGGATCTGCAGGAATCTGTCTCTGGCTGGATCGTGGGGTCAGAAAGGAGAGTACTAGGGGACGGATGGAGAGGTGAACAGGAGAAAGGTTACGGAGCGCCCTGCCTGTCATGTTAAGCTGGCTTCTCAAGGGCAGTGAGAAGCCACTGAAGGATCTCTAACCCAAGAATCTTCGTGGCCGGCACTCCTTTCCAGCAGAGACACATAGGTAGATAGGTAGGTAGGCAGGTAGACATTGAGAGAAATATTAGTATGGGATTCTGGCTTACCCACCGACAGTGAATGAAATTGTCTGTTGTACCACGTCTTCACGATCACTGGGATTATTTTTTCAATGGTTTACCCATTTAGTAGGCGCAATATAGTTTGTTTTAGTTTACATTTCTTTATTTCCTAGAGAGGTTGAACATTTTTCTATTTGCATATTGGTCTTGTTGGGATTTTCCGTTTTGCGAATATCTTTTCTTCCTTTACTGATGTCAAAGGCGAAACCAGATCCAGGGCCTCCAGGAGAATGTGCGGAAGCTGCCCAAGCTGCCCAACCTCTCCCCGCTTGCCATCAAGCACCTGTGGATCCGCACCGCCTTGTTTGAGAAGGTCCTGGACAAAATTGTGCATTACCTTGTGGAAAACAGCAGGTGAGCTGGGCGCGCTGTGCCTCCACCTGCTGGCAGACTTCGGAACTGCTCCCCCTTGCACCTAGATACTTGAATCTGAACTAGCCTAGCTTAGACTCTTGGGAATTTCCAGGGGGCTAATAGCAATGAAGGGTCTTAGCATTTGGAGAGGGGTATGAGGATCTTGAGAGCTTGGCGATCTTCCTTCTCCTGTGAATTAAGCCCACAGTGTACTCACTCACTAACCATGTGGCCGTAGGGAAATCATTTCGTTTCCCTGCGCCCGTTTTCTCCTTTGGTGGATTCGACAGGGATTGCCGCCACTCCCGAGGCGGGTGAGAAGAGGAGTTAGCCAGTGCACAGCATTTTGGAAGTGCAGAATGACTCTTTCTACACTTTCTCTCCTGGCTTAGAATGACCTGATGTGACGGTTTTATAGTACGAGCCCTCTTGGCAGACATTCGGCTGTGTATTCATTTAATCGGCATATAGTGGTCATCTACAACACGATGTGCCAGGCACTAACTAGATGTTGGGGCTACATTGGTCTTACCTGTAATACTATGCCAGGGGCAGTGGGGAGCCCCTGAGGAATCTGTAATCTGAGACTCCTCCCGGCCAGCACTTCTTTTCAACCAGAGAGAGAGAGGGAGAGACAGAGAGAAAGATATCTGAGAATCTTCCCATCTTTAAGGGATATGAAATTTTCTGTTTAGCTACATCTTCACACACAGTAGGTATCGTTATCTTTTATTCTTTGCCTGTTTGCAAGGAAAATACGTATGAAAATACAGAGCAAGGCCCTTCCCCTCATGAAGCTCCCTTTGTAGCAGGGAAAACAGCCGAGTAATAATTGTTATAGAGACACGTGGATGGTGTTTAATCTCCTCCAGGTGGTCAGGGCACGTGTCCTGGAAGATGTGACAGTTAAGCTTCCAGTGGAAGGGTGTGAAGGCGTTTACCAGGCAGAGGGGGTGCGGAAGAGTGTCCCCTGCAGAGGGAGCAGCACGTGCAATGCCCCGAGGCAGGAGAGGCACTGAAAGAAATCTGGGCTCTGGGGCTTCAGTTAATCTCTTCACCTTCTTGTAAATTGTAATATGTCTCTGCCCCCTGCGCTGTTAGAGGTCTGGGGCCTCCGAAGTTTTGGCTTTGGTGCATGACCTTGTGTTTTCCTCCTGAATAAGTCAGTCGAAAGGAATTGGTAATTATTTGAGCAGCAATACCAACCCCTGGTTGCTTCATTAAAGTTTTTATTTTGAGTTTCAAATTCACACAGAAGTTGCAACTCGCTGTTGGTACAGCGAGTCCTTGCCTCCCCTTGTTGATAACATTCTATGTAACCGTAACCGGAGGACAAGTCTCAGAGCAAGAACTTGCGTTAGTACAGTACTGTTACCTAAACTATAAACCTTACTTGGAATTCACCAGTCTTTACGTATGCTCATTTTTGTTGCCATATAGTCCTATGAAATGTTGACACGTGTATTGTTTCATATAAACAACACACTCGGGGTGAAGAACTGTTTCAATGAAACCTCTCCCCCCAAAGAAACTCCCTCAGGAACTCTTTACAGTCACATCTTGCCCCCAGCCCTCCCTGCTATTTTTAAGGTAGCATTTACAGGGTTTATGGTCACGTAACTTCTGATTTTTGGAAGGGGATCGGAATGATGGAGTGGAAGTGCCTCGAAGTATCATCTTCAGATCTGACACCAAAGTAAAAATACAGTGATGTTGCAGCCATTTAGCGAGCCCTTCCTGGCGTCAGAGGCTGTGCTGTTGCTGTGCAGGCAGGTTAACGTTCAGTCCTCCCAACAGCCTGGGCAGGTGAGCTCTGTCATTCTTCCCATTTTGTACTGAGCTCGCAGCGGCTACTCACCTACCCAGGGGCACGCAACGATGGAGGGGGTGGCCTTCGGGCGGTCTGAATCCAGATCCTTCGTCTTTCACTCTCAGCTACGGGAGGGGAAGAGCCTCGCCAGCTGGTTGTAGTCCATGCCTGCATCTACCTGCTGTGTGGCCTTCAGCAAGTTAATTACCCTCTCTGAGCTGAGCTCCCTCAGGAGGTCAGAGCCAGCTCCTTTCCAGTGCTGAAATTCTGTTACTCTCTAGATTGTATGAGGTTTGCAAAGACTTAGAAACCACTACACAACCGCGCAAACAAAAACCAAAAACATGCAGCCCAAACGTGGTAGTATTGATATCTTCACAGGATATTTTGAAGAGTCGGAAGCCAGGAGTGTGTTTCTAAGTGTGCCAGACCAGCACTGTCCACAAGAGTTATCTGGACAGGAAGGCTTCTTAATCCAGCCGCTGGGATAACCGCAGCTTAAAAGCATTTTATTGCCTCAGTAACATTAGAAGGGTAGATATCATCTGTGCCCCTAAACGACTTCCTGTCTGAAATGGAAGATATGGGGGAAGCAGACAGAGCCAGCCAGGCCTCGGCGGCCTTATATGATTATTCCTTTTACCTCATTAAGGCTTTTGTTCCAGCCACGTATTAGGCAGTTACACGCCCAGCATCACGCTAAAGTAAGTGCCCCACATCTACTGTCTCCCTCAAATGTCCTTCCAACAACCCCGTGAGAGAGATTATTATCCACATTTTACAGATGGGGCAGCTGAAGCCGACAGAGGTAACCACATGACAAGAGGGTGTGTGAACCCAGTCCGTCTGCTCTTAACCACCAGGCCGTAGTGGGTCGTGCGCCTTCTGCTGGTCACCATCCAAACCTGCATGCTCTTTCCTCTCTTGCTAGTAAATATTATGAAAAGGAAGCGCTCCTGATGGACCCTGTGGATGGCCCCATCCTCGCATCTTTATTGGGTAAGTGGTCTGGTCCTCCGAGCTTCATTTAAATTTACAGTACTGGCTCACAGGGCACCTCCTAAGGGCCTCTCTCGCCTCATTCCAGTCTCCCCCATCAAAACCTACTGCTCCCCAGGGTCTTGTGCTGGCCTCTCCTTAGCAGGACCCTGGAGCATCCTAGCAGGCTGGAGGGGAGGAGCAGTGAAATGAGTAGCCTGTCTGGTGGTAGACGGGGAGGGCAGACTCTCTGGGGCTAAGCTTTGCCAGCCCCCGTCTGATCTGCAGTGGGCCCCTGTGCCCTGGAATACACCAAGATGAAGACGGCGGATCACTTCTGGACGGATCCCTCCGCCGACGAGCTTGTCCAGAGGCACCGCATCCACAGTTCACACCTGCGACAGGACTCGCCCACCAAGCGCCCAGCCCTCTGTGTGAGTGGGGTAGGCAGTGGGACCCTGGGCGGGAGTCAGGCTGAGTTCCTAACTTGGTGGGGGGCAGGGATGGGCCTTCAAGGTCACTCCAGGCCTCATTCGCTGCCTCCCCTCGTGCTGCCAGATTCAGAAGAGGCATTCGAGCGGCAGTGTGGACGACCGCCCGTCCCTCTCTGCCCGTGACTATGTGGAGTCCCTGCACCAGAACTCCCGGGCCACCTTGCTGTATGGCAAGAACAACGTTCTCGTTCAGCCGGTGAGAGTTCCTCTTGGGCCCAGATCCCCTGGGGGTCTGGCTCCAAGTTACAGAGAAGTTCCCTTTGGCTACAGGTTGCTCTTTCGTCCTCTATCACCCATCTGTTCGTTCATCTGCCAATATCTCCTCTATCCATTCATTCTCCATATGCTAGTATTTCCTTTTATCCATTCATTCATCCATATGCCAATGTTTCCATCTACCAAATCCACACATGCCCCCATCCATCCGTCAGTATTGCCAGCCAGCCAGCCAGTCACTTCTCTTCCAGTCTCTGTATCCGCCATCCCTCTGTTCCTGCATTTCCTACCATTCCTCTGTCCATCTGCCTGTACTTAGATCCATCCATCCATCCATCCATCCATCATTTGTCCATTTATTTTTCCAGTCCATCTGTCCATCTACCTGTTTCCCCAGCTGTCTGCCCATTCATTCTCTTTTGTTATTACTCATTCAACAAACATTTATACGGACCCTGCTAAGTGCTGGGTGCTTAGGATATCCAGATAAACATCTTCATAGTTGATATTTATTAAGCACTTTCTGTGTGTCAGGCACTGTGCTAAGTGCTTTTAATTGTGTCAGCTCATTTAAACGTCACCACAACCATTTGAGGCAGGTGCCATTGTCGTGAATGATGGCTCTGAGCCCGTACAGGTGGAGTAAGGGACGGAGTTAGTATCTGAGTTCAGGCTGGCTAGTGCCAGAGTTCGTGCCACTTACCGGTCAGGCTCTGTACCCCTGCACTAGGCCAGGCCCCGGGGATGGGTGATGAGAAAGGCATGCGAAGCCTCTGGCTTCAGGGGATTTCCCCTTGCTGTCCCTGCCCCGGGAACACTGGGGTCAGTGTAGCGTTTGGCTCAAAGGAGAGGCATTAGAGGGAGAGCTATCTGCCACTTCAGCTCTGTGGTCGCAGTTATGATCAGTGGGCGGCCCTGAGCAAGTCACTCCTCTGTCTGAGCCCCAGCGTCTGTATCGTAATGGGTACAAGACCCTGTTTCCTGAGACCTAAGAAGCTGTCAATCTAAGATACAACATTTTTCAACATAACCATCAGGAAGTTAAAATCGGATTAAATTACATACAATGCGTTTTTTACTACTCGAAAATTTTGTTTCATACTTTTTGGAAGAGCTCGTTGAGAGTTGTTGGGATGTAGTTTTTTAAAATAATAACATTACTCTCATAAATATATGCAAGGGAAAATAGAATTGAAATAAATTAGTTAAAAACAGCCCTAAAACTACTTAGATTTCAGGGTTCAATTTTCTGTATGACTTTTTGACTTAGAGTTATTGTCCTTATTTTTCCACCAAGTACCATTTTCTGTTCCATCAAGAGAAAGGGTTATCAAACTATTCCCCACCAGCCAAATTCAACCCCCCGCCTGTTTCTATGAAGTTCTATTGGGACGCAGCCACACCCGCTAGTTTACATGTTGCGTATGGCCGCTTTCATGCCGCGGCGGCAGTGTTGAGTGGTTGCATTGGAGCCCGCATTGCTCACAAAGCCAAGAACATTCCCTGTCTGGCCCTTTATAGAAACAATTTGCTGGCCTCTGATCCAGAGCACCTGTGCAGCGTTTCGTGCAAGCGTTGCACTTGATTGTTGATTTTCAAAAAAGTCTCATATCGTGGGCATCCCTGCAGTTCCCGGCCTTTCCACACACACAGTAACTTTTCAGTTCAAAGCTGAATTGCAGTGTAATCTTTTTGAAGACATTTTAAATGGCACCTGTACTGTACACGTGCAGTAACAGCTATGCACAAAACTTGAAGTGACAGTATGAACAGCTGTGTCTCATTGCTTGAGATCAGACAATGACAACATCACGGCAGGGAGATGCTGCTGATTATAAGATGCACCCTCACTTCAGGCACATTAAAATGTGAAAAACAAATGTGCATCTTAGAGTGGATGAGAGATTGAGACGTGCACCCTGCTGGGGTTGCAGGCTTGGGTGATGAAGTAGAGACAACGTGTGTGCCCCAGCACCATGCTGGATACATACCAGCTGCTCGGTAAATGTTGTCACCAAATGCCGCTCAGGTGAATTTGGTGGAGGAGCTGTCACCTCTGTGGGTGAGGCTGGGTGACACCCCACTCCTCCAGCCCCCATTTGGGGTACAGTAGAGCAGGTGAGGAACTGCAGACAGATTGGGAAGACAGAGGGCCAGGCTGCTGGGCGGGAAGTATGGTGGGGATATTTGGCCAGCGGAGGGGGCTTCTGGGTGATGTCTGAGGGATGGGACATCGATCTCAGCTGCCATTTTTTTTCCTCCCTTAAGACTGGCTAAAATGATGGTAGATAAATGTCTTCTGCTTTGGAAAGGGTGATGTTGAAAGGGATAGAGCTCCCTCCTGGCTCTAAAGAACACCCCCAGCCCCACCCTCACAGCAGGACCCCCGGACCTCCGAAGGGAAGTGTGAATGTCGGCGTCGGGGGTGGGCAGCTTTCACAGCTGGATCTGCAGGACCCACCCTGGGTGGTTGGCTGCGAACAGCTTTGCTCAGCATGGCCGCTTAGAAGGAGGTTTAGGATCTTCCAAATGCAGTGACTTGGAGGGAATGACCCTGCCTCTTGGTTCTGGTTGTGTTCACTGTTGACTCTGACACTACGACCAGGCCTGAGTCCTTCTCTCCCTACAGAGGGATGACATGGAGGCTGTCCCGGGGTACCTGTCCCTGCACCAGACAGCTGACATCATGACCTTGAAGTGGACACCCAACCAGCTGATGAATGGGTCTGTGGGAGACCTGGACTATGAGAAGAGGTAGGGCCCCAGGTCCCCCCTGCCCCTTGGCGCAGGGGAGTTTGCGCCCTTCCCCTTGTGCCATGATCCTGCCCGCCGCTCCATCTGGTCGTTAACAGCTGCTTGGCCCAGCCTTCCTGTGGCAGTGGCTTTATGGGTAACTCAAGGGCCGGGGACCATCCGGAAACCAACTGGAACAATCTTAGAGTGTGGGAGTTCGGTGGAGCCCTGGCCCAAAGACAATCCAGAAATATCTTAACAAAGATTTCATAAGCCCACAAACAGCAAATATCCCGCCATCTGCTGCCAACTTCCCCATCACTCAATGAAAAAGGGAGGCAAGACGTGTCAGTTGCTGGGCATCTGGTTCAGGGTTGTGTCTCTTCTGAGGTCCTGGGATTTATGAGACCCAGCCAAGGCTTTGGAGTTATGCTCCAAAGAAACATGGGACTGGGAATTCCGTGGTGCAACGCCCCATGTCCCGGCACAATTAGGGACAGTTTTAGGATGAACAAAAGGGGAGCCTCGGGGCAGAGGCGCGGCGGCCCAGTTCCTTCAGC
Source organism: Mormoops blainvillei (assembly GCA_004026545.1). NCBI lineage: Eukaryota > Metazoa > Chordata > Mammalia > Chiroptera > Mormoopidae > Mormoops > Mormoops blainvillei. Next base: position 11,668 of record PVJD01006488.1, read on the forward strand.
TTGAGGAGCCTTGGCAGCTGCTGGGGAGGAGAAGCCATGTGTCTGCTGCTCTGAGTCCACATCTGATCTTATGTTTCTCTTACACTGTCTCGCTTTCTTAAAAACGTTCGATTATGAGAATTTCCAACATAAAAATAGCTAGGACTTGAGCACCTGTTGCCCAACCCTAACAGCCACCCGCCCTCCTTGCTGCCATGCGTGTGACCCTGCAGCAGCGTGCCGACGCCCCAGGATTTCACCTGTACATCTGTATTTCAGTAGGATGAGGGCTCCCTTCAAGGAGGCTAGCCGGAACACTGCTCTCGTGTTCTGTTTACTGTTACGCTTCAGTGTGAGTAACCCTGGGCCTTGGTGTGGTCACTCCCTGTGCAGAGGTCACCATCTGTCCTCAGAGAGGGTCAGCGGCAGGCGCCGTTGGTCCTAGGCTGGGCCACGTCATTCGGCTCCAGCCAGACCCCACATTGTGGGGCCGAGGAGGTGCTCCTCGCCCGGAACCTTATCTCAGCTTTTTCATCTTCAACCTTGGTATCGGGCGACTCGGAGCCCTGAACCTGCTTTGTAGGATTTACAAAATCATAGCCACATACTAACTCTGTGCCCCCTTGAACACCGACTGTCTTGCCCCCCAGACCCAAGCTCCGTGGCGGCAAGGTCTCTGTCTTGCTCTTGTCTTCTCTCCAGCACCTGCCGTAGATTGTAGCACAGGTGCTCAGATCATCTTTGTGTGAGACAAGGCAGGGAAGTCAGGGCACCTGGATTCGTTCATTAAATATTAACTGAGCACCTACTGAATGCAGGGTACAGAGCTAGACACGAGACAGACAGGAGTTGCGTGAAAGGGAAGGAAAATCTTCACCTTCTCAGAGCTTACACTTGTATTTACAGTATTTACATTGTGTTTACTGAAGGAGACACCAAGTAAGCAGATGGGTAAACATGTTATGGGGCCACGTTTTTGCTTCATCCTCACTTCTCTGGACAACCAGGGGTAGGTATATCAGTCCCCCTCTTTGAGCCTCAGTTTCCCCATTCTATCAAATCAGGGACTGGACAAGATGATCTTCCCAGAACTGGAGGGTTCCCCACCCAGGGCTTGCAGGGGCTCCTTAAACATTGAAGCGTCTGCCGACATCAAAGCTCGAGGACCCTGTCTGTAGGTTGGACTTAAGCCCAGGACCGTGTGGGCAGGAAACTTTCAATGCTATTGTTTTGGAAGAGGCATTGGACCAAAAGACCTCCGAGCCCCACCCCCCGCCCCCGCCCCTTCCCAGCCCGAGCCATCAGGGACTCCATGTGTCCACCTCAGCTTTCCCTCTGTGAACAGGCTCATTGTAGGCACTTCCGTAGATGTGGTCCCGACCGAACCTGCGCTTTCATGGTCACTGCCAATGGGGTGAGGGGCTTCGCTGGCCCTGGGCTCTGAGCCCCCATCTCTCCTTGGTACCCTTTTTGGTACCTGGAGCTCAGGGAAGAAAACAATCAGGTCAGAAATGTGGGTGTTAGCATGTGGAAGAGGGGGTGCTGGGGATTTAGCATCTCTTTGGGAACCACAGGACAATGAAGATAAGGGTTCAAGACCACTCTCTCTCTTTTTCCTAGTGAGCACTCCCTCTTGCACAGTGAGCATCGTAACTTCCCACCTGGGTGTCTTAATGTTTGAGAGAAGTCACCGAAGGGGTGGATATTTGGGCTCTGGAGTCAGGTGGACTTGGCTCAGTTCTCAGCCCTGCCATGTGGAACAACTGGAACCCTCATGCACCGCTGAAGGGACAGCCGCCTTACGAGCCCATGTTGACGTTTCTTTAACATATCCTTACCATATGATGTAGAAGTTCCAGTCTAGGAAGATGTTAAAACACGTAAAACAAAAACTCTGCTCTTGCTCCTTCTCAGCTGAGTCACCTTGGACAATCAATCACCTTTACATGCCTGAGCTTCGGTTTGTTCGTCTGTAAAATGGTGATGTGGTAATGGAACCTCCAAATGGGCACGTGGGGAGGAATCACGAGAAAAGGCCTGCAAAGCCCTTCGCAGGAAGCCGGCGCCTGGAAAGGCCTCTCCGTCATGGAGACTCTCGGTGGCCACAGAGTTCTTTCTTGCTGGTGTTGGTGGTAGTTGGAAAGTTACTTTGTTTACTAGGCATCCCAGGGCCTGGCATTCACCACTCACACGAAACATGAACACTCTGAGCATCTCGCAGAAGCGAAGAAACACAGTCCCCTTCCAGGCATTCAGTATCCCTTGGGGAGGCAGAAGAGAAAACAGGAAATGCGACCCTGTGTGATGGGCGTGGTGTGGGAGCCCAGGAAGGGCCTGGCCCAGCCTGGGCTTGGGAGGGGCTTGACAGAGGCAGCTACTCTAAAACTCTTGTGTACTTGACCATCCTCCAAGGACGTTGGCTTCATGGACCCCGTGAGGCTGATTCTGGCATGGACCAGTTCAGGACGCCTTTAGAGAGCTTATAGTCCAACTTCCTCATGTCAGAGCGGGGGAGACTGAGGCCCAGAGAAGAGGGGGGACGGGTTCAGTGTAGGCGTCAGAAGTGGGATTTGAACCTGGTCTGACTTTGAAGCCTGCGTTAGTTCGGGCCTTCCAAGAAGCAGGCTCCAAGGCAGAATTAGATGGGCAGGAGGAGAGTGAGGAGCAGGAGGGGGCCGTGAGAGTGCTTAGACCACGGAGCTGCTCTGACCCCTGTGGGGGAGGAGGGCAGAGGAAGGAGGGCTGGGCAGGAAGGGCCTCGGACACAGTGCTGGTCTAAGAACATTTGACCGGATCGATTGGGAGTCCCCTGTGCCATAGGAATAGGCCGGCCCTGGCACCTCTGTGCACTCAGGCCCAGCTGAGAGGAAGTGTGGCTTTGGCACAGACCTGGTGGTGCATCCAGAGGGGTGGCCCCTGAAGCTGTTGGTCATCTCTGCTCCCCATAGCAAAGTCTCATGAAGAAGACCTGAGCAGCGCCTCCCTGTGGCTGCCACCAAGCCCAAGTTGCTGTGGCCCCACCTCCCATTGTGTTCAGAGGGGAAAAGCAATCTATTCCAAGACAGCGGTAGGCTTTGAACTGAAAATGGCAAAACTCAAAGTAAATCACGGGGACCAAGTACTTTTTTAAGGTATCCGTGCTGTGTTGAACCTCTCCAAACACATGCTTCCATTGAATCGTCACGGCAACGTTGTGCAGTGGGCATTCTTATCATCCCCGTTTTCAGAGAAGGAACCTGAAGCTCACAGAAGCCTTCGAGTCACACCGCTGGGACCCGTGAAGTCAAGGCTGTAGGGTGGCTATTCTAACTCCTGCCTGTGGACATAGGGTGGTCTGAAGTTAGGATCAGAGCGGCTTGAGGCTCAGATACCAGTTACAGAACAACAAACCCAAGCTGACTTAAGCACTTGTGCACATGAACTGAAAGATCCTGGGGCAGTGGCTTCAGGCAGGGCTGGATCCAGGGACCTGAATGGAAGACCTGAGCCCTTTCCATGTCTTGGCTCTGCTTCCCTGACTCTTGGCTCCATTCTCAGGCAGGCTTTTTCTTGTCATGGCCCCTCACATCTCCAGACTTCTAGCATCCTTACCGCTGCTCTTCCAGCAGAAAGGAGCATCTTGTTACCAGTAATTGTAACATAAATCCAATAATTGAATCTCACTGGTTCTGCTTGGGTCATGGGACCATCCCTGAACCAATCACTGTAGCCGGAGCAGTGGAATACGCTGATTGGTCAGGTCTCCATCGGGTGACCATTCCTGGAGTTTGGTGGTGGAGGGTGGGTGAGGTTGGCCTCAGCCACATGGACTGGGGGCAAGGGAGGAGGGAGGCCTTAGACAATTGGGACTGAAGGAGGGGAGTCTGGCAAGACTGTGATACTGATGTTGGGAACAAGTGGGTCCTGGTGAGAAGAGTAGAGGAGCCCATGGGCATGGTCTCCTGGGCCCTTCCCCATGATGCAGTGGGCAGACATCCTGCAGGTCTAACCCTCCCTCCCCTTTCAGCGTCTACTGGGACTACGCCATGACCATCCGCCTGGAGGAGATTGTCTATCTGCACTGCCACCAGCAAGGTAGGGACTGTGGTAGGGACCTCAGGGCTGGGGTGTTCCATCTGGATCCCCTGCCTGCCTCACCCTCTCATCGCCTGTGCAACCTCCGACAAGTGACTTCTCCCTCAGCCTCGGGTTTCCTCTCAGTGGGGTTATCGTGAGGATCCAGTGATGTACATAAGGGCTCAGCGTCAGGCCCCTGGTGTTAGTTGCTAACACTGAGTGCTTAGGATGTGCTGAACATGGTTCTGAAAATGTACACACTTGTTATTTAATCAGAACAACCCAGTGATAGGGACTCTGTCATTCCCAGTTCACAGGTGAGGAAGCAGCATGGCACAAAGACACCCAGCCTGTAAGTTCCAGAGCCTGGACTTGAACTCGGGTCTTTGTCACTCCAAAGTCAGTGCTCTGCAGATCTGGGATTAATAACTAGAGTTCCCCTTTAAAGCTCAAAGAAGGTCCATTCATAACAAGCACAGAGTCATCCTGCTTTGGAAAACAAGGGATCCGTGGCCCACCAAGGCACAAAACATTTAAGCTTATTTAATGAGATAGACCTGGGTTCAAATCCAGGCCCTGGCACTTACTAGCTGTGTGACTCTTGGTATGCTGCATAACCTCTCTGAGCCTCAGTTTTACCATTTGTAAAATAGGCAAGAACATGTCTTATATTTTGAGTACTACGATAAGATGGTGCCTTTAACGTGGTGTGCTTATACACAGCAAGTGCTCCGTACAGATAGCGACAAGTACCCGCTGCTCAAGGAGGGGTAGATCCGAAAGCCTCCATACAAAAATAGGTTAGATCTGTAGAGGTGCTCAAGGAGCAGGAGGTGTTTGGGGGCATCCTTTTCTTTTGGTGGGTGGCTGAAGGGCGGCCAACCTCACTGCTCTTGACTGTCTTCTATAGTCCCCAGTCAGCGATGGTAGGTGGGATGAAAGGGCCTCTGGGGAGGTAAAACTGCCCCTGGCCATTTACCCAGGCCTTTCCCAGAGCCTCAGGGCAGGTCCACGGGTCTGGCTCGGCATGCCGGGGGGATGTGTTGGCCGGGAGGGCCCTGTCACCGTGCCTCATAGTGACTTCCTGCTGGGTCTTCTGTGGCCGGGTCACGGTGGCAGTGGACAGCGGCGGGACGGTGGTGCTGGTCAGCCAGGATGGGATCCAGAGGCCACCCTTCCACTTCCCCAAGGGAGGGCACCTCCTGCAGTTCCTCTCGTGCCTGGAGAATGGGCTGCTCCCTCACGGGCAGCTGGACCCCCCACTCTGGTCTCAGCGGGGGAAGGTGAGTGATCATGGAGGCAAAGGGAGGCTGGGGGGTCAGCCATGGGCAGTGGTGATTCTTCCCCAAGAGCCCTTCTATGGCTTTATGGGCCCATGCACACCCCATCAAGACCCTCGGGCCACACAGCTGAGGGACAGGGTGTCTCCAGGACTGTGCACTGGGACACGTTCTTCCAGGGCAAAGTATTTCCTAAACTGCGCAAGCGAAGCCCGCAGGGCTCCGCCGAGTCCACGTCCTCAGACAAGGAAGACGACGAGGCCACGGATTACGTGTTCCGGATCGTCTACCCCAGCCTGCAGTCCGAGTTCGGTAAGTTGCCTTGCTCCTGGGCCCCGGGGCCACCTGTTAGCTGAACCTGAAAATGACTATCTGGAAATAGAGGACAAGAGGTCTGGATCCTAGGACCAGCAGGGGGACCAGGAACCCGGAAATTTATATCTCGGCAGCATCAATTTCCCCCAAATGGGAACGAATAACCACTCTCTGCTTGGCTGACAACGATGCTGCTGGCCAGGAGGTGGCAGGGGGTAGTGGCAGTGACGTGGGCTCTGAAATCCTAGTTGAACTTGGGCGAGTCACATTAACCCTGCCCCCAGTTTCATCGTCTGTGCAGGGGGGACGTGGGCAGCACCTGTTCCCTAGGGCTTCTGGGAGGGTTGACTGAGATAAGGCGCATGATACAGAACACTCAGATGTTAGCTGCTGTTAAGTTGCCGTACTTCAGCACGTTGTAAGGGTTCAGTGAGATGCTGAGGGAATCGGTGCAAAGCCCATAGAAGGAGGCCTTGCGCAGAGCAGGCCCTCAGTAAACGACGGAGCGGCGGAGGGGAAGTAAGGCGCTGGGCACTAGCACAGGAGATGGCAATATATTCACACACCCCCACGGTTTACCGGGTGACTGCCATGAAGCATGCCTGGTGAATGAGACCGTTGCTTCTAACATAGTCGTTTCTATGGGCTGTTGTTAGGATTAAGCGAATTAATATTTGAAAAGTTCTTGGAAGGAGGCCGGACATTTATTAAGCACTGTATGGATGTCTGTTAAACAAATCAGCATTAAGTTATAGGTTCTCTCCGTTAACCTCATTTTATTTAACCCTCTATGGCCCCATTGATCCCGTTTGATGAATGGTGGCTCCGAGCTTCCCTTTGATTAAGTGACCTTGGCTGGGCAGTGAGAGGCTCTTTTGAAAACAGATGTCCTTCCTGAAAAGGCTGAACTAACTGTGCCCGGCCACTTAGTACTCCCTCTGCCATCCATCACTGACGTGGATCCGGGGCGTGGGCCAATATGGTCTTACATGGCTGAGTTAGCATGTCCTCATTCATGGCCAGTTGGGAGCAGAGTCTCACGCTACTGCGTCATTAAGAGCCACAGAGTGTCCTGAAGTGTTCGTCACCATGTCCATCCCTGCCCAGCCCAGGCTGTCCATGGCTTGCAGCCCCACCAGAGAGCTGATGCCTTCGCAAGGCCCAGATAGCCCCGTGGCCACCTTCCCAGAAAAGTCTCTCTGTGGGGGCTCATCCTCCAACAAATTGCTTGTAGGCTCTTGCTGGAAGCCAGGCTGGGTGCTGGATGTCCTTTATTTGGGGAAGATCAGTGTTAGCCTCTGTGGCCCTGCATGTGCCAATGGGTGAGGTGCTGGCTGAGCCCACCCATGCCCTTCTGTGCACGCCACCCCACTGCCGGCTCCTAGACTCAGGGTGTCTACATGAGGGGTTTCTCTGGCCACCAAGTTCCCTCTGCCTGTGGCTGGGGCACAGAGCAGTGTCAGGGAATCAGTGTCCCCTGGAGCAACCCTCAGCCAGTGACCGGCAGGAGGTGGTGCACCAGTGCCTGGCTCCCTCCCCCTCAGTGGAGAAAACTCTGATGTGTGTTCTGCACATGTCCCAGAGGCCCCCAGGAGATCAAGCCCCAGTTGCCCGTCGGATAGGATCTCGGGGTCTCATCCCCTGGGCTGGAATCTTGGCTCCAGCACTTACCAGCCGGGTGGTTCTGGGCATGCTGCTTAAATACTCCGGCCCTCAGGTTCCTAATCTGCCAAAGGGATAGTACTTGTGCTCAATAAGTGGTAGCTGCTGTTAGCAGAAAGAGAGAGGGGGGAGCTTTAGTCAGAAAGACCAGCTATGCCGGTTACCGCCTGGGGAACCTTGGATGACTAAGTTGTGTCGTCATTCTGAGCCTCAGTTTCTTCTTCTACAAAATGGGAGAAGAAACGCATCCCTGGCCAGGTCATTACGGATGATAAGGCACTCCTCTGCCTAGCGCCGCCCCGCAGCACGAAGGAGGCACCTCACAAATATCACCACTCTTTCTTCCTCTCATCGCACGCGGAAACTGGGAGCTGTGTGGGGGAGGGCAGGGGAGACGTTCAAGCCCCCCAAGAATTGTTTCTTCTCGTCATTCCAGCTTTCTGCCCACCTCGGACCTTCCATTTCACCGATGCTTTTTGTTTTGTGTCTCAAGTTGTTCCCGACCCCTTGGGCAGCACGTCCCCCGTCTCCATGGGCCCTGCCTGGCTGGTGGTTCCTGTGGGCCGGTCCATGCTGGTGGTGGCCAGGGACAGTCAGTGGGCGCATACCAGACGGGACACCACCCACCCCACGCCGGGCTTGAAGCAGCAGCCCCCCAGTAATGTCTGGATTCCCCCACTCCAGGGGCTGGGTGCCGGCCACCTCTGCCATGTTGTCATTTTAGTGTTGGTCCCAGTGGAGATGGAGGCGAAAGACAAATTGATGCTCTCGCGCTGCCCTGCCCGCGCCCCGCAGGATGCAGCAGGGAGTGTCGCAGGTTTGGTAGGGATGGGATCCATTGGTGATGTCTGCAGCGTGGGAAGGGCTGGGGGGCAGAGCATGCTTGCCACATGTGGGCATTTTTCTAGAGCATACAGTGCTTGCTGGTCTTTCTCTGCAAGCTCATCGGCGAGTGTGCTTTGGGGGGAGTAGTGTAACAAGCCACTTTTGGTGGCTCCCGAAACCTCATCCTGGAGGCAGCTTTCTACTATGTCCTTAGGTTAGGGCCTACCCCGTCAACCAGTGAGCTCTGATGACCAGTGGGGCTGAGTTCACAACACCCCCACCCCTTGGAGCCCAAGGGAAGAGGCCAGGTGTTACCGGTCATCCTTGGGGACACATGGCACGTGGGGCGAATATGTGCCGTCCTGATTTCCGAGAGCAGGGCTTGGCACACTATGGCCTGCAGACCAAATTCAGCCTCCTTTGTGCAGCCACGAGCTGAGAATGGTTTTTACATTTTCTAATAGCTGAAAAGAAAATCAAAAGCAGGGTATATTTTGTGACAGGTGAAAATGGTATGAAACTCACATTGCGGTGCCTATAAATAAAGTTTTATTAGAACACACCCACGCTCATTTGTTTACATTTTGTTTATGGCTACATTTGCACTATGACAGCACAGCTGAGTGGTTACGATAGCAACAAAACGGCTCACAAATCCAAAAACATTTTCTTCCTGGCCCTTTGGAGAAAATATTTCCAGAGCCCTGTCCGAGAGAAAATAATTTTTGCACCTGTCTCAGCCTACCAAGAGGACAGCAAGTTAACTGTAGATATTATAGTGTATGTTACCGGTAGGTCTGCCCTGCAGCATTACAGATGCTGCGGTTTTCATGGAGCTGGGAAAGAAAGCAGTAAGGGAAACTGTAAGTGCCATGTCCTGGGAGCAGTTGATCAGAAAGCGCCAGTGCCCAGGGGTTAGGAGAGCAGTCGCGCCTTCCTGGTCCTCAAACGTGGCTGCTGTATCAGAATGGTTTTTGAAATGTGGACTCGAGGGCTGCAGCACCAGAAGGTTTTAATTTGGTAGGTCAGGGGTGGGATACAGGCTTATTATGGCTTTTTAACAAGCTGCCTACTGGCCTCACTAGCCTGTTTGAGGCCGGTTTGGCGGAGCAGCTGTATGGCTCAGCACCATGGACAGCGCAGGGCCGCCTCCTGGGAGGTCTGACCTAGTTCTGGCCCCCATGGACCCTGCCTCCTCAGATGAGTCAGGCTCCCTCCTTCTCACCAGCAGAGACTCCCTCAGCCAGCGAGTCTACCTCTGGGGACTGAACACTACCTGCCTGCCCCGGAAACCCCCAGCGGCCCCCCTTCCTTCGTGTCTGCCTCCCGTGAGGATAGCTGAATGACAACATGGTGTGAGGCTTGGCCTCCTGCTCTGGGATGGGGCCTGGTTTCTTGGCTCTGGTCTCTCTGTGTTTTCTTCCTCTTTCTTCACTGTCCTCAGCTCCCCCCATTTGCTGGGGGCCCCAGATCTTAGTGGTGGCTTTCATTGGATCAGGTGGGCTCCAGGACTTGGGTCAATGATTGAGGTCGCTGTTTCCTACTGTGACATTCAGGGGCTTTTTCTGTCCCTGTGCTGGCCTAGGAGTGAGCTGCTTGTTTTGGGGTGAGGCTTCCGTCACCCACACAGGCTCAACCAGGGCCCTTCCTCTGCCTCTTCTACCTGCCACAGTGCCCCAGGACCTGATGGATGTCTCCGTGAGCAACCTGCCATCCCTGTGGCAGCCCAGTCCCCGCAAATCCTCTTGCTCGTCGTGTTCACAGAGTGGCTCGGCCGATGGCAGCTCAACCAATGGCTGCAACCATGAGAGGTACAAGGGGCGTGAGCTGTGGATGGAGGAGATGGAAGGGTTTACCAGCGATTGGGAGAGACCTGTTACTTGCCTTGCACTGACTTTAGAAGCTATGGAACCATCCAAGTCTTGGTTAAATCGTGCCCTTGTGAAATCCTAGCTATTGGAGCTTCCTTACATGTATCAGTCAGGAAAACAAGGTATGGCACAGTAACAAACAGTCCTGAAATCTCAGTGGCTATTACAACAAAGGTTTATTTGTCATGCGTGCCATGTGCCTATTATGGGTCAGTTGGGGACTCCTCTTTCCCCACATTAAAGGTCCCCACAGATGGAGCCACCACCATCTTGAATATTGCCAATCACAGTGACCGAGGGAAAGGTGGCTTGAGGGACTCGAACCAGCAATTAATGCTCCAGCCCAAATGAGGCATCTGTTATTTCCATTCATTCGACATTGACCTTGTTGACAAGGGACCAGGAAGAGTGGTTCTCTCATGCTCCTAGGAGGCATAAACCAGAAATAACACTTAATGACAGCCACACATGCCTCACTTTGCTCTTCCACCAAATGGGGACACTAATGCTTACTTTATTATAGCCATTGTGAGGATAAATCAAATAACAGCTTAAAGTGGCCAGCACGTGTTACCTGGCACATGCTAATGCTCACTGAATGGCGCACTGTTTTATTGTATAAAGTTAAATCCCCAGATCAGCTCTCTCCTTGCATGTGGAGCTTCGGTCTCTTTGGGATGATTCAGCCCATTCATGAGAATGGCCTTGTTCCCCCTGGCCCAGCCTGCCTGGCCTGGGAGAATGGAATCCGTTTTTCCTCACTGGGTCTCTGTCCCAGTGGGTGGTCAGCCTTCAGCCAGAGGAACATAAAGGTGTGGGGGCTGGATTTAAATTTTTGAAGTCTTCAAAACCACACCTGAGTGGATTCTCAGTCCCTCATCCCAGACCTGTGGAAGCAGAATCTGCATTTAACAAGATCCCAAGATCATGTGTGTACTTGCAAGTTTGAGAAGCACCGATAAAACTGGAGAGTCTCACATTTCAACGGGCATCAGAATCACCTCGGGGGACAGCAAACCCTACTGGTTCCGGGACTGCGTCCTGGAGGTCCTGCTTGAGTAGGCCTGCGTGGGGCCTAGGAATCCACATGTTGGAGAAATTCTGAGTGATTGCGGGATGGTGGTCCATAGACCACTGAAAAATGCTGTTTTAACCTAGTGCCCCCTCTCATGGTATCTACTTACACACCCCTAGTGACAGGAAGCTCACCACCTTGCAGACAGCCAAGTACGCTGTGGGACAGCTGTCAGTGAGATGCTGTTCTCATGTAACCCGAGCAAGCCTGAGCCTTGCCAACCTGAGGGCACTGAGAGGTGACTTTAAAGTTTAATGCCTCCACGTATAACTGGAGGACTTCAGCCATGCCTCCTCCTCAGTCTCCCGGATTTTGCTGGATGTCCCCTGGATGTCTTGAGCATAAATATGCAGATCTTGCTCTACTCCATTATTTGTAAGAATGCACAACACTTCCTTCGGCAGTCCTTGGGTTGTTTTTTTCCCAACGATGCTGGGGCCTTATTCCTCTCCTCTTTCAGCCAGAAAGCCCCCCAAAATTCCCATGCGAGGGAACTTTCTAAGGCACCAAGTACTTTGCAGTCAGCCAGACTCTAAATCCCAGCCTGGCTCTGTTTGGGTCACCTGGGTCACTTTAGAAGTCAGAACTCTTTCTGAAGGTGTCAGGAACCGACTTCCAACTGGTTCAAGTAAAAAGGAAAAGCTGCTGACAGGAATAAGAACCCACAGGTGCAGTGGCCTCAGGTATGGCTGGGTCCAGATGCCCAAAACCGGAGCCTCTTTTTTTAGCTCTTGCCTCTGTTTGCCCCTATGATGGTTTCACCCTCAGGCGGGCCTTTCTATGCAGCAGCAAAAATGGATCCCAGCCGACACTGCCCCATAGCCAGTTGGCTTAGGAACTCAGGGAAAAGAGTGTCCATGTCCCAGTTCCAACAAAAGTTCCAGGGGTAATTGTCATTGGCCTAGGTTGGATCATGTGACCACCTCTGACCAACTCACTGTGACTCCAACCTGAGTCAAGTACTGGGTAGAGTCAGCCCTACCCAAACCATAGGGACAGAGGTGGGCAGTGACTCCCAAGCTGATGGCAGAAGGGGCAACGATGCTGTATGGGTAGAACAGAACCCCCACGGTCCCCTCGATCAGCCCATTTTAATCTGCTCCCATAGATAACGAGTTGAGCTCCTCTCCAGGAAACCTGGGCTCTGTGCGGATCTGTTCTAAGTGCCTCCCTTTTTCTTTACCTGCAGGGCTCCCCTGAAGCTTCTCTGTGACAACATGAAGTACCAGATCCTTTCCAGAGCCTTCTATGGATGTGCGTATTGACCTCATTTGCCATTGTGGTCTTCAGGGAGCATTCACTGAGTGCCTACTGTGTGCCAGCAATCAGGGGAAGGAGCTTGGCCCTGGAGCTTGGACTTCAGCTCTTCTATTTCCTAGATGCCTGGTTTTGGTGAAGTTACGTTAACTTCTCTGGGCCTCAATATCCTCATCTACAGATTGGGGATAAATATTACCCTTTGGTCCTAAGAGAGGGCAGTGAACAGTGGGGTTCCCTGGTGGCAGAGTGTGGTTTAATCACCGTTACGTTCCCAGCCTCCACCTTAGAGTGTGTTTTCAAGGCTGAATGGGAAGCACCCCTGGCACCTAGCATGGCCTGTCATGGGTGCTCAGTAACTGCCAGTTCCCTTCTGTGGGCAGAAGCAGAAGGCAAGGTGACCCGATCTCTTCCCAATAACTTGAAAATTAAATTCATAATATAAGTACTCTGATTTTTTCATTTTAGCAGATGAGGAAGCTGAGGCACAGAGAGGCTAAGTGAGTAGCCCAAGGTTACCCAGCTAATAAGCAGCAGAGCCGGGGCTCAAACCCAGGCCTGCCCGACTGCGAAGGCTGTTTTTCCTCTCCACCATAGCACTTCTTATCAGGCTTAGGATTCTAGAAAAGTGTTAACACATCCTGCATCGGCCTGTGACATAGCCATGCAGGTCATATCCCAGAGCGCCTGGAGAGGCAGGGAGAGCACGAGCTCTCCAAAGTCAAGGTTTTTGTCCGTTCTGGTACCGGCCATCCCCAGTGCCTAATGCAGGGCCTGGCATGGAGTGGGCACTGGATGAGTATTCATGGAACCCAAAGGGAGAGCTTCCTGGAGGAAGGGGAGCGGGTGGAGAGGGGTCTTGAATGATGTCATCACACGCCGTGGCTCATCCCTGATGGTGGCTGAGAGCCCAGGTTCTGGAGCCAGGCAGTTCGGGTTCTAATCCCAGCTCCGCATTTCCCAGCAGCGTGACCTGAGTGAGTGATGAAAGCAGGCTGTGCCTCAGCTTCTTCATCTGTCACACGGGACAATAGGATACCTGCTGTGGTGGGCATGAAATAAGTTACGTAGGCTTTGGGGACAGCCCCCTGGCACACAGTATGTGCTGAGCGAGTGTCAGCCATTGTACCATCATCGTCGTCGTCGTCATCGTGATTATCCCCATTGTTGGTGGGGGCAAATCCCCAGGCTCTGAAAGGCCCGGGCCCTCTCTGGGGGTTTAGAATGAGATGGTAGGGGAGAGCCAGAAGGAAGGTACATAGTCAAAAGGAACACGAGCCAGTAATTGCCAAGTAATTGCCGAGTGCCAGGCGCCGTGCCCTCCAGGTGCCCAGGATGGATTGGGTGAGGGTTGGCAGGCAGGGACGTCTTTGAAAGTGAACCGGTACCCTCAGCATCTTCTCGGCCATGACTCGCCAGGACCCTCTTTGTCCGGCTCCACCCCCCCATCCTCTGGGTGTGGATTGGAGGCGCCCACAGGCACAGGGAGCCCGCGGTCACTAGCCCTGCTTGCTGCTCCTCCTGTGCCTCCAGCCTGTGGGTTAAGTGCGTTGGGTTCCAGCAGAGGAGGTGGTGTCACCCTGACCGAGGCTGAGAATGGTGATAGGACCTCCCCAGGGTCACAGAGCTGTTAAGCAGTCAAGCCCTCAAGTGACTTTCTTTCTCGGAGCCTAACCTTCCTAACCTGGAAAACGGGGGATGACGAGAATTGGTTGGGTCACAAGGGTTCAGCAAGATTGCGGACGGCCCTTGGGACCCTCCATGTAACAAGGCAAGAAGGGTTGGATGGTGGACGATGATCCGTTCCCTCTGTGCCCCCGCAGGGCTTGCCTACTGCAGACATCTGTCCACCGTGAGGACCCACCTGTCAGCCCTGGTCAACCACAGGATTGTGTCTCCAGACTTGCCCTGTGACGCTGCACATGGGCTGACGGTCGGGATCTGGGAGCAGTACCTTCAGGACAGCACGGTAAGGCTTGGCTTGGCTCAGCCTCTGGTGGGGCAGAGGCTGCAGGGGGCGGGGGTGGGGGTGTGTGTGCCTCGTCATCTAAGGAATAGACCCACCTGTTGGTGGGGACTCAAGGATGCTGTGATATCTTTTGAGTTCTGCATACCCAAACCGAAGGCCCTCTCCTCTTCTTGAGAGTTCCAAGACCCATGGCCTGCTTCTGCCACTGGGATGAGGGTCAAGGAGGAAGGGAGATACGCAGAGTCATCTAGAAGGAGTAGAAATCAAATCAGGCAATCGCTTGGCGTTTATTAAGCATCAGCTGTGTGCTCAGTCCTGCACAAGGTGCTGCAAGTCCCTGGTGAGAGGGAATTTATGACCCGGTTGAATCTACCTCGAATGATGGAGCTGTTGAGTTAGCGGGAGAGAGCTGGACCCAGAAAACTCCACCGCTGTTCGAAACTCTCCCCCACCTCTTAGCGCCTGAGAGCCCACCATGTGGCTGTTTCCCATGGATGTAGATTTCTGAGATTTTCTTATCAGAATACACATGTCCCTGAAGGGAGAATGTTTATGTTTGAAAACAAGTGTCGGAGTCAAATAGTTTGGGAAATAGGATTAAACAGTTCTGGTATCCTGCAGGACCTCTTCGAAGCTTGACTACACTAATGTGCTTGTCACTCTCAGGAAATTGGGGGCGTGTGGGATGGCATATGGAACACTCCCTCAAATGCATTTGGCCACAGAAGCCTTTGTCAGATAAGTGCCTCCCATGGCTTGTGCAGGGTGGAATCTGCCTTAAAAAGCACTGGTTTAACTGCTGCCAAGAGCGGCATTCGGAGATCATAGCCATTTCCTCCACGCCGAATAAGCCCAGTGGCTCAGGCAGCTGGGCGCCTTCTCTCCCGGGCCCCAGGGAGGCCAGGCTGGTGAGCGCCTGGGTCCGGCCGGCTTCCCCGCGCCGGGGGAAGCTGCGGTTCTGTGTATCGATCCGGGCTTGGTGAAGGACTTGTGAGAAAAACAAGTTAGTTCCCAAATCTGGACAAAGAGGAGGGTTATTTTTACATTTTTGCCCAAAGCAATTGTTTTCCTAAATTACAGGAGGAACGTCTATTAAGAATGAAGAATGCAAATTTTATATCTAGAATACAGATTTTTAAAAACTCTTTTATCTTTATTTTTACTTTTTGGCTCTAGTGACAGATTTTATTCAGCACCATTGCAAGAGGGGAAAGCGACAGCAGAATAGAACTTAGCTCATTTCCAATACGGTAAAGACAGCTGTTGGCTTCCGACCAATGAGCAGAGTGAGGGGGCCAGTGGATGGAAAATTACTTAACAGGAGACATCAAGGGTAGTAGATCCATGATTAAGACAGGCCAGTGATTTGTACATGAAGGGCAGGGGTGAGGATCTTGATCAGATATCGAGGTGGAGATTCTCACTAGCCCGACTGCAGGATTCTTGCTACAACCGGCCAGGCAGGTGGAGGACAGGGCCCAAGGATGAGGCCTAGTCAAAAAGAAGGAGCCCATCTGAAGGTCGACGCCGAAGGAGAGAGTCTCACAACACAATGAACCAAAAATACCTCTGCCACACTCCTCTAGCTCTGATACCCTGACTCACTGACTAGGACTAGTTTGGCATAGACCCTACCAGATGTTTTCTGCACTTGCACATCCATAGATGTATCTGTCAACTCTTATTTTTTAACTTAGGTGACATATTTGTATTTTAAGTAACCAACTTCCATATTAAGGATGTACTTTCAAATCTCTAGGCGAAGTACTGAATGTTGGACTGTAGCACCTTGCACATGGCTGGACCGTAATTAACACTGATTCTTCACTAACAGGCATCGGGCGTCTCCCTTTTTAAAAAGTCATTTGAAACAATGCTGTAGTTGACGTCTTTATAGGCATAATCCTTTCTGTACTAGTGCTTTTATTTTGAGAGTAGATTCTTAGAAATAAAATTGATTCACGTGTATTTAAAATTTAAGTAGATATGCCAGCTTGCTTCCTCAAAAGGTCACGATGTTCGTAATCCCTGCAGTCTATGAGAGTACACGTTTCCTGAGGAGTTTAAAAGATTTATACACTTCTGGGCTCCACTCCAGCTTTACTGATTGAGCATCTCTGGGAGTGGAGCCCAAGAATTTATGTTATTTTGAAAGGCCCCCAAATGCTTCTAATGATCACCTCCCTCTGGGAGGCACTAGTCTGAGGACAAATTGATTGAAATAATAAATGAGTCAAAAACGAGTATTTTTCATCTAATGTTTTTGCAGTCCTTTTTATAATCTGTTTGGCCATGTTTCTCCCGTTCCTGGTTTCATTGTTGTATTAGGGTAGACCGAACTGCAGTAATAAATAGGCCCTACTATTTCAGCTGAGTGACACCACAGGGGTATGTTTCTTACTCACTTAACCGTCCTGGGCAGGCATTCCTGCTGAGTGGGCACCACTCCGCCCTCCAGAGAGGGCTGTCAGTCTTGTGGCCCCATCGTCCTCCAGGGTCTCATGGTCGTCTGCAGAGGCAGCAGAGGGGAAATCGAGAGTGTGAAGGGAATACACCTGCTTCCT
Organism: Mormoops blainvillei; assembly: GCA_004026545.1. Lineage (NCBI taxonomy): Eukaryota > Metazoa > Chordata > Mammalia > Chiroptera > Mormoopidae > Mormoops > Mormoops blainvillei. Next base: position 28,521 of record PVJD01006488.1, read on the forward strand.
CAAAGCCCTGGCCTGGTAATGGCTCACAGCACTTCCTCTCACATCCCATTGGTCCAAGTCATATGACCATACCAAACTTAAAGGGAGGCTGGGAAATGGAGTCCAGCTATGGACTCCAGGAGAAATGGATGTGGATTTTTCATGAAGCGTTTGCAGCCTCAGCCACAAATTAGTTCTCTGATTCTGAAATAGCTTTGACAAGACCACCTATGTAATATAAACCAACATTCCCAGCGGTGACAAAAGAATGGCTGTTTTTTGCTCTTGTGGTTGGTTACATCTAAGACTATCATTAAGATGTGAAATATGCTTTTAATTTTGGAGTGTGAAATAAAGCAGTGTGAGGAAACAGGATCCCAGCACCCTTCAGAGGAGCCTTGCAGTGGTCATTGGCACTTTACACACACACAGGGGCGGCCTGCTGCTGGGCCTTCGGCCTCGCTAACTGCAACTGCAAAGCCTTTGCCTGACAATGAATTTTAAAAAAGAGAGAGAAAAATCCGCTCCACGATAGAACAGACAGCCATTAAAGTCACCCTAGCGTGCTCCCAAATTTATCAGTGTATGCAGAACCAGTTGCCAATGTTCATTGTGGATTAATTGGCTTTAAAACAGTTTTCTTAGAGCGTAGTCAAGATTAAAAACTCCAAGACAGTATTCCCACATAAGCACGGTATACAAAATTGACTGAAAATTAAGTAGAAACATAAATTTATTATACACTGACCCTTTTTTTTTAAACAAAAATGAGTTCCTACTAGACATGCTCTGCATCTTGTTTTTTTCCACTTAACCATACGCATTCCTTTCTGTGTTGGCGTTCACAGACGCACCCTCTGCCGCTGTGACTCTGATTGTGCCCGTGTCAGGGGTGCACTGTTTTCCTGCCGGCGGGCAGCTGGGGGATCCCAAGGTTTTGCTCTTTCGTATCATATCATATAGTGAGTATTGGGTACATATGTCTGTGGCCATTCATGGCAGGATCTGTGGCCATTCATGGCAGGATCTGAAGAGCAGAACTGCTGGGCTGCAGAGCCCGCCCCGGCTTTTCTGTTGGCCAGAGCCTTTGCTCTCCCCCTCCCCCCACCGCAGAGTTACGAGGAGCAGGAGCTGCTGCGCCTCATCTACTACGGCGGCATCCAGCCCGAGATCCGCAAGGCCGTGTGGCCCTTCCTGCTGGGCCACTACCAGTTCGGGATGACAGAGACCGAAAGGAAGGAGGTTAGTCACCCACCCATGGGCAGTGGGGCCTTGAGCAACAGAAGGAGCCAGGGACTGTGGGGCCAAAGAGCTCCGGTCCCACGTGGGACCGAAGGTGGGGCAGGGAGATGGGGGGAGCCAGGAAGCTCGAGAGCAGCGCTGTCCAGTAGAAATACGGCACGAGCCACAGTGGTCATTTTTTAAAAAAAACTTTTTATTTTGAGATTATTGCAGATCCACATGCAGTTGTAAGAAATAAGGCAGAGGGGTGTCATGTATCCTTTACCCAATTTCCTGCAATAGTAACATCTTGCAAAACTATATAGTACAGTGTCACAACCAAGGTATTGACATGGGTATGCTATACCAATCTTACTTAGGCTTCCCAATTTACTTGTACCTGTTTGTGTCTGTGTTTGTATGTGTGTGCATTTAGTTCTCTACAGTTTTATCACACACGTAGGTTTGTGTGCCACTGCCACAGTCAACGTACTGAGACTTTCTGGGGCTACGAGGGCCCTCGTGCCTCCCGCTCACCCCTGTCCCTGACCCCTGGAAACCACTAACCTATTCTCCATTTCTGTAATTTTGTCATTTCAAGAATGTTGTATAAATGGAATCATACAGTATATAACCTTTTTGGATTGACTTTTTCATCAAGCATGATTTTCTGGTGATCCGGCCAAGCTGTGTGTATCAATAGTTGATTCCTTGTCATGGCTGAGTGGTGTTCCAGGTATGGGTGCCCCGTGGTGTGCTTACCTCTCCACCTGTTGATGGGTAGGTGGGTTGTTTCCAGTTTTTTGGCTGTTACAAATAAAGCTGCAGTGAATAGTCACATATGGGTTCCCATGTGAGCACAAATTGTCATTTCTCTGGGATAAGTGCTTAGGAGTGCAATTACAGGGTCCTACGGTTAGTTTTATAAGAAACTTATAAATGCTTAGCTTTGCACACCTAGTTTTATAAGAAACTGGAAAACTTTTGCAGTGGCTGTACCATTTTATATTTCCACCAGCAATGTAAGAGTTATCCAGCCCTGCATCCTCACCGGGACATAGCGTTACTGTTTTTTATGTTAACCACTCAGACAGGTGTGTAAAGGGTGTTTCATTTTTCCAAGTGGCTAATGACATTGGGCATCTTTGCATGTGGCTGCTTGCTATCTGTGTACCTTTGGTGAAGGGCAGCTAATGTCTTCTACCCATTTTCTAATTGAACTGTTTGTTTTTGACTCTTGAATTTGAGAATTCTTTATATACTCTAGATATGAATTCATTGTTGGATTTGTGGTTTGCAAGTGTTTTCTCCCAGTTTGCATTTTGTCTTTCATCTTAACAGGGTCTTCTGCTTAACAGATTTTAAAATTTTTTGATGAAGTTCGATATATCGATTTTTTTTCTTGATACGTTGTGTTTTTGGTGTCAAGTCCTAAGATTTTTTTCCCCTAGATCCTGAAGATCTTCTTCTATTTTAAAAAAATTTTATAGTTTTACTTTTTCCATTTAAGCCTCTGATCCACTTTGAGTTCATTTTGTATATGATGTGTTATTTAGACGGAGGTTGTCGAAAGGCTGTTCTTCCTCCACTGAATTGCTTTTGCACCTTTGTCAAAAACGAGCGGGACAGATGAGCGTGGGTCTACTTCTGGATTCTCTGTTCTGTTCCATTGATATATGCTGCACTGGAATTAGTAATCTTCAGCTAACACCACACTGTAATTTTTAAGGTTTTAGTAATTACATTTTTAAAAGTAAAAAGAAACAGATGCAATTAAATTTTACATTTATTTTGAAATAATTATAAATTCACAAGACATCATAGTAGTAATATTATAGAGGTGCCCTGGCTGGTGTGGCTCAGTGGGTTGGGCATTGTCCTGCAAACCGAGGAGTCTCCAATTCGATTCCCACTCAGGGCACATGCCTGGGTTACGGGAGAGGCCAGGTCCCTGGTTGTGGGCATGTGAGAGACAACCAACCGATGGTTCTCTCACACATTGTTGTTTCTCTCCCTCTCCTTCTCCCTCCCTTCCCCTCTCTCTAAGGGTGAATAAGTAAACAACAATAACAATATAGAAGTCCTGTGTACCAATCACCTGGCTTTCCCCAACGAAAGCATAGAACTAGGGCGCGTTATCAGACCAGGACGCTAATGTCAACAGAACACCACGAGCTAGGATACACACCCTGCTAGTACTTTCACCAGTTTTTACATCTGCTCATGTGTGTGTAGCACATGTGTATGCCTTTTCATCAAAGTGACGTTAATTTTAATAATATACTTTATTTAACCCTATATTAACATTTTAGCATGTAGCAATAGAAAAGTTATTAATGAGATAGGAAGGAGGTGAGGAAGGATCAAAAGAAAGGAGTAGCCTTGCTCGCTCTCCTCTGTCCCTAGGGCCTAGCCAGTACCCGGCACATAGTAGGTGCTCAGTTAATGTCAGTTGGATGTTATGCCACGAATGTTGGATGAGTGCCCCCAGAGCTCAGGATCCCAGGTCAGAGCCACCTGGTCTTCCTGCTCTTCGGGTGACCTTGTATCCGTCCTGGCAGGTGGACGAGCAGATTCATGCCTGCTACACACAGACCATGGCTGAATGGCTGGGCTGTGAGGCAATCGTGCGGCAGAGGGAGCGGGAGTCCCACGCGGCTGCCCTGGCCAAATGCTCATCAGGGGCCAGCCTGGATGGTCACCTGCACCGGATGATGCACCGGGACTCCACCATCAGCAATGAGGTGATGGGCGGGTCACCTCAGGGAGTGGGGGTGGGGGCGTTGCGGTGTGATGGTATGAAGGCCAGGATCCGCTCCACCAGGCTATGGTAGGAATGGTGAGGGCTGGTGTCTGGGACCTTGGGACAGAGCCTCACCCCTAGTTTTTGGGTGGAAGGTGACTATGGAGTCTGGCAGGCCTGAGTTCGAACTCCAGCCCCACCATGTCCTAGTTCTGGGGCCTCGGGCAAGCACCCATCCCTCTGGGCCTCAGTTTCCTCATCTGTCAAATAGGAATAATTATTTATAGAGGGAGGTTTTATGCAGCTTAAAGAAGATAGTGTGTATGAAGCACCTACCACAGTGCTAGACTTTCATCTATTTAGCAAATGCTTATTGAGTGCCTGCCATGTGCCAGGTACTGTCAGGAATGTTCTGGAATATCACAATACTTCATTGACCAACTCAGACATACCTATTGTCACAGAATCTCCAATTGAGTAGCCCAAAGCAGGAGCTGAGAAGAAAATTAATTCTCTTCCCTAGTGATGGATCAGCCATCAGTTGCCACACTGATACTGTATAACAAACAGCCCCCAAAGGTCAGTGACATCCAACGACACACATTTACTTTCACTCCTGAGTCTGCGGGTCCGCAGGGCAGTTCTGAACTCTGAAGGTCAACTAAAAGTTGACCTTAACTTGCTTAGTTGACCTTCACAAGCCCTGGTTGACTCGATTCTGCGCCTCATCCTCCAGCAGGCTAACCTGGGTATGTTATCGTAGCGAAAGCAGGTCGTAAAGACAGACATGTGAGTACACAGGCGCTTTCTAAGGCTCTGCCCTGTGGACTTTGCTAACATCCCATTGGCTAAAGCAGGTCACGTGACCAGGCCTAGCCTCAGAGTAGGCAGGAACTAGAAGCTGTAACGGCAAATAGCACGTATACAAAGAAGGAATAAAAGAATCAAGCCATTCGTACAAGTCGCTGTGAGTTGAACTAAATTGTTAGCCAGCAGTCTCAAGCACAGAGCAATTAAAGATGGGGTTTTCTGGTTGCAGGGGTGGGCGGTAGAGGCCCAGAGGCTGGCGTGGCCTTGGAGGAGGCTCCAGGGATCAGGGAGAGAGACTTCCCTGCCCTCTGTCACTTTGCAGATAGGAACCTGAGGCCTTGAGAGGGGACTTGCTCAAGTGAGGAATAGAGATAAAAGTAGACTTCCTGACTCCCTACCCCGTAGCCCGCCCTGAGCTCAGTGCAGGGACCCTGTGCCAGGACGATGCAGCCTCACCCGTGCTCCCTCCCGCTTCCTCTCCTCTCAGTCCTCCCAGAGCTGCAGTTCTGGCCGCCAGAACATCCGCCTGCAGAGCGACTCCAGCAGCAGCACACAGGTGACCTTCCTGAGGCCCCGCCCCCTCCCTGCCCCTCCCCCTCCCCCAACCTGGAGAAATGGACTTGGATATCCATCATCTGTGGGTCGCTTTTGGCTTATTTGTTTTAACTTTTATACTAACATTAAGGATTGAGTTTTTGATCACACAAGTAACATATGAATCTGTTCTCCCTGCAAAAAGAACTAAAATACTGCAGCGAAAGCTAAATTTGGCTCTGACCATCCTTAATCCCCACTTGCCCTCCCTAGGAATAACACTGCTACCAGTTTGCTGTGTCTCCTTCTAGACCCTCTGTAAGACTCTACATGCACAGAAATATGTAGACAGTATGTAGACAATATAGTGCAATGTTTGGCAGTCTTAAAATTTCTACATAAACACTGTTACACTTATTTATTGTTCCACAACTTTCCACTTCATTCATGTTAATTCAGTCTTGCTCAATATGAAAGAGAAAAGCCAAGTGCAAAAAATGTGCGTGCTGCGCCACTTTTTGTGTAAAAAGAAGAAATATTCATGTGTGCATGCATTTGCATCTCTTTTCAAAAACAATGGAAGGATAAACCAAAAAATGAGCAAAGTGGTTACCTGCAGATGTGCAGGCAGGGAGAGAAGCTACATTTCCTTGACTATACCTTGTTTTTCAGTTTTGACTTTGGAGGTAGGTAATTTTTTTTTTTACACAATTTAAAACAATTTAGTCAAAAGAAATGAAAAAACAGACACATTTGAAACTAACAGTAAATCAAGTTGGTGCTCTAATTCTGCAGAGAAGAAACATTTCAAATGACTTGGTCTTACATGGTGGACCCTTGATGAAATATACTCATAGCACACAAAGAAGCACAAATCTTTGCGATGCATTCTGGGGATTTTTCCATAGTACTTTATGTATAGTTGACCCTTGAACCACATGGGTTTGAATTGTGCAGGTCCACTTACATGTGGATTTTTTTCAATAAATATGTACAGTACTGTAAAGATATTTTCTCTTACGGTTTTCTTAACATTTTCTTTTCTATGGCTTACTTTATTGTAAGAATACAATATATAATACATATAAAAATGTGTTAACCGTTTTTGTCATCAGTGAGGCTTCAGGTCCACAGTAGGCTATTGGTTAAGTTTCGGGGGAGTTGAAAGTTCTACGTGGATGTTTGTGAGTGGTCGGTACCCCTATCCCTGACATTGTTCAAGGGTCATCTGTGCATTGAACTACTTTTGAAAATTGATCCATAATAGTCAACCACATGGATATAATGTGCTCTGTTTAGCCTGATCTTTATGTTGTTAACTAACATTTTACTTAAATTACGTGCACATATGTTTGTATGATGAAAGGTGTTCTCCTTCTATTTAAATTCCTTAGTAATCCCCCCACACAGTCAACTGCAATGCTTCCTTGTTTCTTTCTGGATTGTTCTATGCATTTTCATGCCTATAGGTCACTTTTTTATTCTTCACAAGTGGGAGCATGCATTACGCCTTGTTTTGCCTCGCTCCTTTTTACTGACTGTGTAGTATTCCATCACACGCATGTTCTACATTTGAGCCGATCCCCTGTTGATGAGTATTTAGGTCACTGCAGGAAGCAGCACCAGGGTCCATCCTAGTCCATCTGTCTTTGCGCACCTTGTCTTTAGGTGTTCGAGTCTGTGGACGAAGTGGAGCAGGTGGAGGCAGAAGGCAGGTTGGAGGAGAAACAGCCCAAGATCCCCAATGGGAACATAGTGAATGGCACCTGTTCCCCGGACTCCGGCCATCCCTCCTCCCACAATTTCTCCTCGGGCCTCTCGGAGCACTCGGAGCCCAGCCTGAGTACAGAGGACAGTGTCATGGACGCCCAGCGGAATGCCTCCCTGGCGCTTCGGCCTGGGGACAGCAGCATGGATGAGGGGCAGAGCAGCGAGGCCACCACGTCCCGGGATGAGGCTCCCCGCGAGGAGCTGGCCGTGCAGGACAGCCTGGAGAGTGACCTCCTCGCCAACGAGAGCATGGACGAGTTCATGTCCATCCCGGGCAGCATGGATGTGGCTCTGCCTGAGAAGGAGGGCACCACAGTGGAGGGCTGGGCGGGCGGCGAGGCGGAGAAGCGCAGCCAGGCGGACAGCGAGGACAACCTCTCAGAGGAGCCTGAGATGGAGAGCCTCTTCCCCGCCTTGGCCTCCCTGGCCGTGAGCGCTTCTGCCAACAACGAGGCGTCCCCTGTGTCTTCCAGCGGCGTCACCTACTCCGTAAGTATCTGGAATTCTCCTCCACTCCATTTTCTACCGCTGCGGTGAGGAGGGAGGGTACCCCCAAACCTCAGTTACCCAGACAACCTCTGGTTCATTACATTTTCCCCATCGCGGAGGGTTCTCCATGGAAACCCAATTTGGGGAGCAGATGATATAACACTTAAAGAATACGGGCTTTGCAGTCAAACAGTCCTGAGTTCAAAGTGACCAGCTGAGGCCATTTTATCTTTCTGAGCCTCAGTTTCCCTATCTACCTTCCTGAGTTGTTTTCAAAATTGCGGAGTCATCCTCCGTTCCTGTCACATAGTGAGCACTCAATCAATAGCAGCGTTGATGATGGGCACCTTGACTTACACTCAGGTCTGAGCCAGAGGAGGTCAAGTGCAGAGGAGATCAAGTGCAGGGGAGGTTTGCAAGCACTGTGTGTCCATTTTCCTTTAAGGAACTTGTTATTTCTGTCAAAGATACACGTGCTGGTAGCTGAAAGAGTCAGACACTCAGATGAGGCTGGGTGCAAACACACCAGAAGTTGTCTGTCCCAACTGCCCTCAGAGAGCCCTCCCCAGGGGCAAGAGAAATTACTTATTCTGCCCCAATTATCTGGCATTTACCCTTGTGTCTGTAAATAACATGCTCGATGCTATTTCTTGATCTTCTTCTAGTTTCTCTTCAGTTTTAGACACTATCTGTTGACTCCCAACTGTGGAAGAAGAGGGTTTAGTCCTCTTCCTTCCCCACCCCCAGGTCCTGGCCACGTACGTGGAACCTTTCCCACTCCCTACTATCCAATATAGTCAATTACTGAATGTTATCTTATGCTATATATTAGTTAGTGACTAATCAGTAGTTTATGTTATTATAATAATATGACATATACACCATTTTGTTACCTGCGTTTTTTTTCTCCTGCAAAAAATTGTGATTTACTTAAATGTTTTCATTTTCTAGTCTCTGCTTTCTTTTTCTTTGTTTGCTACATATATATATTGATATCGATATAGATATAGAGTATAGATATATTATTTATTTATTTATATAATTCACCGCCCTCCCCACCCTCCCAGACTCCTCACCAGTTTCCTGCATCTCTTCTGAAACATCCTTGGAACTTTTATCTCTTACGTTATTTGAGGCCTATGTGGAAAGTAGATTCCTAAAGAGAGGGTTTTCTTCAGCTTCTTCCTGGTACCCAGGGGCTTAACCAACCCGAGGCCACTGTAAATTAGATCCTCCGCTGGTTCGGATGGCCTGCGTGGTAGGAATTTGGGTTATCAACCTGCATAAGTTATAACCCTGATTTGAGTCTGTTAATTATCCAGGGAGATACCTTTTACACTTAATTTGGCCCCTATGATCAAGATAGGCAATCGTCCTTGAGGTTAGTTTTTCCAGTTTTCCCCACTGGGGGTGTGGCTCTTTGGGGCCTTCCTTAATTGGGGAGGTCTCTTACTAGATTCCTTACCTCGAGGGTGGGTGGGACTACAACACCCTTAAATCCAAGCCTAAATTTTCCGGATTTGGCAGGTTCCCTCAAGGCAGAAGCCAGCTTTGGTATTTTCTTGCCCTGGTTAATTTTTGGCCTTTAAATGTTCATTTTGTCTTGCCATTTCATCAGGATTGTTGGGTCAAGGCGTCAAGTCCGGTGCATTTCCAGAACTGGACCTGGGTTCAGCTCTTCCATTCTTCTTAGCCAGCTTTCAGCAGAGAGGTACCTCCTTCCTGCTGCAGTTGTGACTCTCTCTCAGTTTCTTCATCTGTAGGATGGGGATTCTAAGTCCGTGCACCTTATAGGATTGTTTTAGCAAAGAAAAAAAATCAAGAGAGTACTCATCATACAAAGTGAGAGGGGTTCTCTTAGAAAACAGCAAGAACAGAAACCAAATCGAGCACCTGACTGGCCCGGGGCAGAGGGTGCTGGTTTCAGGGCCATCAGGAGGGGCTTGGTGCGGGGGGTGGGGGGACTCTAAAATCAGACAGCCTCTATGTGAGGAGCTGGGGTGTAATCGTTCTTTCCCTCCCCGCCTGCGGGCCGGCAGCCGGAGCTGCTGGACCTGTACACGGTGAACCTGCACCGCATTGAGAAGGACGTGCAGAGGTGCGACCGCAACTACTGGTACTTCACGCCCGCCAACCTGGAGAAGCTGCGTAACATCATGTGCAGGTAGCTGGAGCGGGGGCGGGTGGGGTCTGCAGGGGGCCTGATGGGGGTGGCAGACGGAGGGCCACAGGGAGCCCAGCTAGAACTGCAGCCCAGCTAGAACTGCAGCCCCTGCAGCTGGCACCGTGCCCTCCTGGGGTCGTATTCCAGCCCACACTGACAAAAATATAATAATCATGGTAATGATAATAAGAGAGGACACTTATTAAGCCCTTACTGTATACCAGGTTCTACCCTGAGCCCTTTACTAACGTCATCTCACTTAAGCCTCACGACAGGCCTGTGAGATAAGCATTAGTCTGCTTTATAGGTCAGGAATGGAGGCTCAGAGGGGCACCACATGGCTCGACGTCCCCCAGCTGGGCAGTTCCTGAGCGGGAATTCATCCCCACATCTCTCAGGCTCCAGAGTCTGTGCTTTGTTTCATTAAGCCAAGATCTGGGGCTACTTACTATTTTTCATTAAAAATTATTACTTTTATTTCTGAAAATGTGAAAGTAACCCATGCTTATTAAAAACCTACATCAACCAAGGAAATTAGAAGTTCACAGGCCTAAAGAGAAACTTCTTCCGTGTGCCACTCACCCAGAAGAAGTAACTACTGCTAATATATTAGGGAATATTCCTCCAAAACTATGTATAGAAAACATATAATATATAATAGATGGTGTATTATACGAGAGGGGTCCCCAGCCTCTAGGCTGCAGACCGATACCTGTCCGGGCCTGTTAGGAACTGGGCCGCGCAGCAGGTGAGCTTGAATGTCATGTGCTTGAATCATCCCGAACCCATCCCCTACCCCAGTCCACGGAAAAATTGCCTTCCATGAAACTGGTCCCTGGTGCCAAGAAGGTTGGGGACTACTGTTATGTGATATATAATGTAATAGCATACATGTTTTAAAGTTTTTTTCCTACATGGGATTATATTACAAACTATTTTTCTACAACTTGCTTTTTACACTCGATAATATATCCCGGACGTCTTCCCATGCTACTCTACCCAGGGTTTGCAAACTACTGCCACGGCCCATGGGCCCATTTCAGCCCATAACTTGTTACTGTAAATAAAGCTTTATTAGAACCCAGCAGGCCTGTTCGTTCGCATATTGTCTATAATCGCTTTTGCAAAGTTGAGTAGTTGAGCCAGAGAAGATGTGACCTACCAAGCTAAAAATAATTGTTGTCTGGATCGCTCAGAAAAAGTTAACTAAACCCTGCTCTAACTCATTAATAAGCACCACCTCTTAACTAAGCAATCACTGCCTGTCAAAATTTAGTTTAGGAGATATAAATATAATTTTACATTAAAATGAGAAATGCTTGGGGAAAAGGATGGATAGGCCGGTTTTTGCCTGGTTATAGCACCAGGGAAGTCATGGAAGGCCTCGGAGTGGTGGTGACATTCAAGATGGAATCTGACAAAATTAGGAGACACAGAAGAACACATTTGGCCTTAGGAGCACATCCCCTGTTGTGGGGACTCCTGGGTTCAAATTGTGCCTCTGGTAATTATTGTTGGGCCTGTGACTCTCCATGTATCTCACTTCTCCCTCTGTGCCTGTCTTCCATTGTGAAATGGGATCCTTTTCATATGATTATTTTGAAAGTTAAGTGAGGCAATACATGTATCGTGAGCTGAGTAGACAGTAAATGCTCAGTAAATATTAGCTATTATCATTCAGGGGCAGATGGGAATTCCAGACAGAGAGAACTGCTAGGGCAAAGGCACAGGGACACGAACGCATGCATTACTTGCACAAAGGTAAATGCCTCTGTGTGGCCAGAGAGGAAGAAATACTGGGAAGCAATGGGTAAGACTGCAAAGATGGATTGGGAAGAGACTATAAACGTGTAGTACTCCCAGTTAAGGAGTGTGGGCGTTGTCCTGTCACACGGATGCCTGTGAAGGCTTTTGAGCCTGCAGGATGTTAGAGAGGTCCCCCTGCCTGAGCATGTGATGTTGGAAGAGCGTGAGACTGGGTGTGGGGTACAGGCGAGGGACGAGGGACCACACCACAGAGGAGGCAGAGGATGAGCATGTTGGAGCGGCAGGTGTGAGCATTTGCACTGAGCTTCTGTGTGTCTCTCGCAGCTACATCTGGCAGCACATCGAGATCGGCTATGTGCAGGGCATGTGTGACCTCCTGGCTCCGCTGCTGGTCATTCTGGATGACGGTGAGTGTGTTTTCCTCGCCCAGAGGTTGGGGGTGCAGTGTCCTTCTTACTGTGGAGGAGGGTGTTCAACTTCATTTTGTGGGTCTGTGGAAGGGGTCAGAACCCGTGCTCAGAAGACCTGTCTGGTGAACTCGTCAAGGTCTTCGTAAAACAGAAAGTCCTCTTCTTCCACGATGGCCAGTACTTAATGCCAAGTGCCGGACACCCAGCCCGGCCTTTGTTCACCACTGATTGTACAAACATGAATGAGAACAAGGAAAAACCCAGGCCCAGGTGGCTTCCCTGGTGGCTTCTACCAAACACTTAAAGAAGAATTAATACTAATTCTTCCCAAACTCTTCCAAAAAAAGTAGAGTAGGAGGGAATACTCAGCTCATTCTATGAGACCACTCTTATACGAGGACCCATTGGTGCCCTGATACCAGTACAAGACAAGAACATCATAAGAAAAGGAAACTACAGACCAATATCCTTTATGAATATAAAGGCAAAAATCCTCAGCAAAATACTAGCAAACTGAATCCAGCAAGATATAAGAAAGGATTATCTACCATGACCAAGTGAGATTTATTCTCAGGAATGCAAGGCCAGCCCAATGTATGAAAATCAGCCTGTGTAATTCACCACAGTAATAGAATAGACAAAAACCACCTTGACGATCTCAATTGACAAAGAAATGGCATTTGGCAAAATTTAACATGCATTTCAAAAGCACTCAACAAACTAGGAACAGAAGGAAATGTCCTTAACATGACAAAAGGTACATGTGAAAACCCTACAGCTAATTTATACTCAGTGATGAAAGACTTGACTGCTTCCCCCTAAGATGGGGAATAAGGCAAGATGTCCACCGTTTTCACTAATGGTTCCGGCATGGGCGGTTATGGAGAAAAAAGAAATTAAAAAGTAAACCATGTATTTGCAGATGACATGATCTTGCATATAGAAAATCCTAAGGAATCGTGGGAATACATTAGAACGAATGAATGAGTTCAGCAAGGTCATGGGATACAAGATCTATATACAAAAGCCTATTGTATTTCTGTACAGTTGTAATGAACAATTCAAAAATAAAATTAGGAAAGCAGTTCCATTTGCAGTAGCATCTAAAAGAAGAAGATATAGGTGAATAAATTTCACTTAAGAAATGGAATATTTGTACTCCAGAAACTATAAAACATTATGAAAGAACTTGAAAATATAAATAAGTAGAAAGATCACATGTTGATGGATGAGATGACTGTTACTGATAAGATGACGATACTCTCCAAGTTGACCTAGAGCTCATGCAATGTCTATGCCAGTCCCAGCTGCCTCCCCTACAACTGGGGGCGGCGGGGGGGACAGAAATTGACAAGCTAACCCTAAAATTCATATGGAAAACCAAGAGTAGTGAAATCACTTTGGATAAAGAAAAAGAAGAGGTTAGAGGACACACTGCAATTTCAAAACCCACTACAACGTTATAGTAATCAAGACAGTGTGGTACTTCCATAAGGTAGAGATATGTGGATCAATGGAAGAGAATTGAGAATCTGGAAATCTTTACAATTAGGGTCAGTTGATTTTGACAGCATGCCAGACACTTCAACTCAGTGAGGAAAGAATTGTCTTTTCAACATACAATACTGAAAAAACTGGATATCCACACAAAAGATTGAAGTTGGACTCCTACCCCACACAGTGTACAAAAATACTAACTCAAAATGGATCGTAAACATAAATGTAAGAGGTAAAACTATATAATTTTAGGAGCAAACATTGGTGTAAATCTTTGTGACCTTGGATCAGACAATGGTTTGTTAGATATGACACCAAAAGCATAAAGCAGCAAAATAAAAAATAGGTAAATTGGATTTCATCAAAATTAAAAACTTCTCTGCTTCAAAGGACATCATGAGGAAATGCAGAGAATGGAAGAAAGTATTTGCAAATCATGTGTATGTTAAGGGACTTATATCCAAAATATATAAAGAACTCTTACAACTCACCAATAAAATGGTAACCCAATTAAAATTAGGGAAGGATTTGAATAGAAATTTCTCAGTAGCATAGAAGGTGTACAAGTGAACATTAAGCACATGAAAAGATGCTCAAAATCTTTAATCATTAGGGAACTGCAAACCCAAACCACAATGAGATCCACTTCATACCCACTTAAGATGACGAGAATAAAAACAACACAAAACAAGTGTTAACAAGATCAGGAATAAGGCAAGATGTCCACTTTTTCACTAACGGTAGAGAAATTGGAGCCCACACACACTGCTAGTGGGATTGTAAAATGCTTCAGCCGCTTTAGAAAACAGTTGGGCAGCTCCCCATAATGTTAAAGTAGCGTTACCCGATGACCTAGCAATTCCATTCGTAGGTACAACCCCCAGAACATACGTTCATACAGACACTTGCGTTTGAATGTGCATGGCAGCACTATTCAGAATAGCCAGAAAAGTGGGAACAACCCAAAGGTTCATTAACAGGTGAATACGTAAACAAAACGTGCTGTAGCCACACAGTGAAATACGATTTGGGGAAAAAATGAGCTGATACATGCTCCCACGTGAATGAACCTTGAAAACACAACGCTAAGTGAAAGAAGCCAGTCACAAAGCACCACGTATTGTATGATTCCATTCATATGAAATGCCCAGAATAAGTAAGTCTACAGAGGCAAAAAGTAGAGTTGGGATTGACAATCAGGACGGGAGGAGAAGGAAATAGGTAATGACTGCTGATGTATACAGGGTATCTTTAGAATGATAAAAAAAGGTTCTGAAATTAGCGTTGGTGGTTGTACAACACTGAGAGTATACGAAAACCACTGAAATGCACATTTAGTAGGTCAATTTATGGTATGTGCATCTCAATAAGGCTGTTAATAAATGGGGAGGACAACCCCCTACTCTTCAGACATGGACTGTGCATAGTGACCGCCCTCCAAAAGGTCAGCATGGAAGGAGTGGGAGTGAGAAACTGTACAGCGGAGAGACCTGACAAACACTGCCCCGGCCGGGGGACCAAGATCAACATGCACAATCCTCTATCATGCCGACCATATATACCTTTGCTTTAATGTGATTAGAATGGCACATGACCTATGTGGTCTTTCTTCCAATAACCCACATTCCCAGGCTTATCATGATAAAAACACCAGACAGATTCCAGTAGAGAGGCCTTCTGTGGACTCCCTGACAAGTACTCTTCAAAACTGTCAAGGTCATCAGAAACAAGGAAAGCCTGAGAAACCCTCCTAGTCAAGTGGAACGTAAGGAGCCGCGACAGCTCTATGCAGTGCGTCACCCTAGATGCGTTCTTGAAATGGAAAGCGGGCATCAGGGTAAAAAAAACAAAAATCAAACTGTGGACTTTAGTTAATAATGTATTATCAGCGGGCCATCAGTTGTAACAAATGTGCCATTCTTACTAAGATGTTAGTAACAGAGGAAACTGGGTGTGTAGGGTATATGGGAATTCTCTGTACTCTCTTCTCAATTGTCCTGTAAATCTAAACTGTTCTTAAAAAAATATATTTTAACAAATGAATGAGATCCTACTGTGCCTTGGGAAACCTTCTCATAACTTTCCCCAACACTAATATGTGTTAAGAGAAAAAAGGTACCCCTTTCAAACAGATTTTTTAAACCCTGGATTAAACAATGTGAAACATATTTCTTTATTGCAGGACTTCTCAGAACCTTTTCTTAATATAGGTAGTAACTCTCAAAGCAGCTTTCTGAACTTTATTTTCCTATTTCTTTGCGTAATGCCTGTAGACGTCTTTCCACTATTGATGTCTGCTGCTTTAATACAGAAGTTCCCAGACTTGAAAATTTCATGAACCCTGTAGAATTTTGAAAAGGAACAAAAGTGTGTAAGATCAACAAAACATTGTCATGTTTTTATTATAGCAAATAGAGATCTTTAAAACAGAGCATTTGGTGTCTCTATCATTTTCTAAAAGAAAAAAAAATGTTTTACTACCTCTAAGGTAGGGGGTAGGTAATTCAGATCGGAGAGCAGTTCTCTTTCTGACTGCAGCTGCCAGCAAGAGGCCAGCAGCCGCTGTGTCTGCCCACCTGCAGTGGATGGTGGCGCAGAATGACTTGAGCTTCCTGATCAAGAGGAACATGCAGACGTCCAGCACCGAATCCAATCTGACAGCCCTCAAATCCTTTTGCTACAACGGGCTGATCCACCGCACGATGGCAGGCATGGAGCCTGTGGCGGATGGCAAAGGTGTGGTGGTCGTCATGAAGCGGAGACGTGGCCAGCAAAAGCTGGCCACCCCCTACATGTAGACCACCATCAACAAGAATGCCCAGGGCCACGCTGAGCAGCATCCGGCATGTGATCTGCAAGAACATATGCCACCTGCATCTGCACAGGGCCGCCATCGCCAGTCCTGTGATGAAGAGGAAGCGGGCCTGCCCCACCAAGAGCTCTTTAGCACCATCCCGCCCCCCAAAGCAATAAAGGCGTCAGCCGACTTTCCTCCCCTCAAAAAGATTGGAGAGCATGCCCTGGAATGCAATACGCTAGCCCTCCACTGTCCGTGTGTTTCTTATTTGTCTGTGGACCTTGCGAACCAGCTCGGGGCCTCAGACCATCCTCAGGGACCCCCGGCTCCTCGCGCAGTGGTGGAGCTGATGGTTTCTTCTGTGCTCTTCCCCTAGAGGCCCTCGCCTTCAGCTGCTTCACGGAGCTCATGAAGAGAATGAACCAGAACTTCCCCCACGGAGGCGCCATGGACACACATTTTGCCAACATGAGGTCACTAATCCAGGTACGATTCGGTCCTATTCAGTAATGTAACTTATTCCACCTCAACCCAGTGGACCTCAGGCCAACTCAACTCAGTAACTCAGTCCTACCTAACTCCATTCAATTCAGCTCAGCTCAGCCCAGCTGAGTGAGTTGAACTCCAAACCTCCATTCAGCTTAACTCTGAATTGAACTAAAAAACTCAGTTGAGCTCAACTTTAACTCAACAATTCAAATCAGCTCTACCAGATTCATTCTCACTGTTTACTCAGTGCAGCTACTGTGACCACACAATGAACAAGACATTGTCATGGCCCTTAAAAGGATGTTTGATTGTATCGGTCCTTTTCTTCCAAGTAATGTTTGGATGCATTTCATGTATACAGATGCACACAATACAGCTTTATTGAGATGTAATTCACATACCATAAAATGCACCCTTTTTAAATGTTCAATTCAGTGGTTTTTAGAATATCCGCAATTGTAAAACCATCGTCACGACCTAATTTCTGAACACTTTCATCATCCCCGAAAGAAACTCCATATCCAGTAACATCAGTCCCTCTCCCGGGTCCTAGAAACCACGAGTCTGTGTGGTACGTTGCTTTCGCCTCAAGCCTCTTTCGCTTAGCACAGTGTTTTCACAGCTCACCCACAGTGAGCCTGTGCCAGTACAGCATTCGTTTTTATGGCTGAATAATATTCCGTTGAGTGGATAGACCATATTTTGTTTATCCATTCATCTGTTGATGGATATTGGGTTGTTTTCACTTTTTGGCTATTATGAATAATGTTGTACATTCACGTACAAGTTTTTATGTAGACGTATATTTTCATTCCTCTTAGGGATACGCGTAGGGGTGGAATTGTGGCCACACCATTTTACCTTCCTACCAGCAACATACGAGGGTTCCAGTTTCTCTACATCCTCACCAACACTTGGCTGTCCTGTCATTTTTATTATAGGCATCCTACCGGGTGTGAAGTGGTACTTCATTGGGGTTTTGATTTGCATTTTCCTGATAACTCTTGACATTGAGTGTTTCTCATATGCTTCCTGGCCACTTGCATATCTGTTTTGGAGAAATTACTGTGTTAGGTTGAGCCAGGTTGATTCCCACTTCAAATCCTTGCCCATTTTTTTTTTTTAACTCCAACTGGTTGCTAAGGGCTGTATGGTGTCCAGGATGGGAATGGACCATCATTTATTCAGCTGTCCCCTCTGGTCTGGCCTTTTCCCAGGAGGCTGATGTCCTTTCCTTCCTCTGACAGATCCTGGACTCAGAGCTCTTTGAACTGATGCATCAGAACGGGGACTACACTCACTTCTACTTCTGCTACCGCTGGTTCCTGCTGGATTTCAAGCGAGGTACAGACTTCAAACTGGCGCCTCGTTCCCCGACTCTTTGTAGCAGAACCTCAGGGGGAAAGATACCACCGAGCAAAAACTGGTGGGAGAGTGTAGCACCCATGTACCGAGTTCTGAGTATCGGTTCACCTGCCTCACCTTGCAGTGACACGGTGCAGCAGGTATTGTTACAGTCCCCACTGTACATGTGAGGAAGCGAAGGCTGAGAAAAATTGAAGTCAGAGCTAGGAAGAATAGAACCGGGATCTGAGCCCCGCTCTGTCTACCTCCTAAGGCCAGTTCCCTTCCATTCTGTTATGCTGCTTATTGGAGACCAAGAACTGCAAAGCCCATGGAGCGTGTTTCACATGGGACTTAGAAATCATGTATAGCGCAGTACGCTACTGTCGTGCAAATTTGGGGTGATACTAAGAAGAATGCCTAACACGTACGAGGGGTTTATTGAATGCCAGGCACAGTGCCGGGCCGTTTCTGTGTCTTCTCTCGTTTGTCTTTTACTGCTGTCTGCGTCGCCCCATGAGAGATCAGGAAACAGTAACTAGCTCAGGGTCACCTTACTAGTAAATGACGGGGCTAGGACTCCGACTGAGTCCATGGGACACAGAAAGCCTCGCTCTTAACCATTGCTCCATTGTCTCTCTTCATCAGACCCGGAGGCAGCAGCCAGCTCTGTGTGTAGGGGGAAGGGGAGATACCCCCATGGGTGTTAGAAGAGGTGGAGGAGGGTACAGGGAGAGCGGGGGACACTGGTTAAGGGGCAGAGCAGGGGCAGGTCAGTATTAAACCTGCAGACACTCAGTTCTTCCACTTGCAGGATATCAGAGCTAGAAACTTACAGCTCTACCTATTCTACAAGTAGGGAAAACTCAGGCTTCTGATGGTCATGTCAGAGTCCAGGTCTCCTAGCTCCAGGCCTGAGCTCTGTCCACTGCACCAGGACAGAAGCTTGGGGCACAGCTGGCCTGGGATTTTCCAAGAGGGCGGGCAGCACCATGAGCTCTGTGGCTGATATCCTCCCCGTGTGTATGCCCATTGGTGTCTCGGCAGAACTGGTCTATGACGATGTCTTCTCCGTCTGGGAGACTATCTGGTCAGCCAAGCACGTCTCGTCCGCCCACTACGTCCTGTTCATCGCACTGGCCCTGGTGGAGGTCTACCGTGACATCATCCTGGAGAACAACATGGACTTCACAGACATCATCAAATTCTTTAACGGTATCCACGTGACCAGGGTCTCACCTGGCGGGTGCGGGCTTCTGGAGGGAGGGGCGGAGATTTACTGAGGTTGACACACAGTGAAGGCGATGGAGGAGGGTTCTGTCCACTCATCGTGTCTCTTCCCAGATGGATGAGGTGGCATCTTGTAACACTGGGGATGTTTTTCTCAGGAACCTGGCAGCAGGAGTAGGGTGTTGAAATGAAGCTCGGGGCTAACCCTGGCTCTGCCACTGACCAGCCGTGCCCATGGACAAGTCACTTGCCCTCTTTCTCTGAACATCTGCCTTCTCATTTGTAAAATGGGGTAACAGCTTCCGTCTGCTTCAGAGGAGTGACAGGTATAGGGAAAGCAGGCTAAGGAAGGCAATCGAAGTGCCATGAGAGAGGCATGGCCTTGGAAATCGGGTAAGGTGTGGATCCTGATGCCAGCTCTGCCACGCGGGAGTTGGGGGACCTTGGGCAAGTGACTTCGTGTCTCTGGGATCCAGCTTCCTGGGGTATAAAAATGGTGCAAAGACCTCAATCACAGATATGTCAGGAGAATTAAATGGGACATGAGTGAAGCCCATCACATGATACCTGGCCCGTATGAGCGGCGCCACAGTTGGAAGCTGGTGTTACTATTTATTATTTATAATGCTCTTTTTTTTAAATGAAAGAAGGTTTTGGAAAAAGCAAAAGAAGAAAAAAGCTATCTGTGACCTTCCCCTGGAAACAGGTTTTAAATTAAGCTTTTTATTTTAGAACAATTGTAGATTTACAGAAAAGTTGCAAATATAGTATAAAGTGTTCCTGATACCCTTCATCCAGCTGCCCCTAATGTTAGTGTGTTAGCCGACCCTGGTACACTTGTCATAACTCAGAAGTTAACGTTGATACATTACTAGGAACCAAACTATGGACTTGATTTGATTTTACCTAGTTTTTATTCTGTGTCCTCTTCTGCTCCAGGATCCAAGCCAGGAAACCATGTTACATTTAGTAGATTCATTTAAAAAAATTTTTCCCATTCAGACTTTTCCACAGTCGCGGATATTTTTATGTTATTACCATCAGGGAATCCAGTTATGCCTAGTTTTTTTCTTTTCCCACTTAATCATTTTTAAATTGTCTTCTTTATAATCACTTTTTAAGACTGCAGAATATACCTCAAGTGACTGTCTAAAACTCACTGACCCCTCCGCTATCGTTGGGCACCTGGGCTGTCGTCAGCTCAAGGGTATGATCGAGGAACCCACAGCGATTCAGGTCACAGCCCCTCAGGCCAAAAGTTCGACTTGGCAAGTCGTTTGGTTGAAACCACCTAAGTATTTACACCCTAACAACTTAGCAGCCATTTAAAAAAATAATACATATAACTCAAAAGAAAATAGAATTTTTATTGCATTCTTAAATAAGTACAGTTCCTAATGGGATGCGTGTACCTGTTGGGCTTGGCACAGCTTCTCAAACCTTGGAATCAGGTGGGATCTCACCACCTTCGTTTGCTGTGCCCCCGTGATTTTCACCTGGTACTTACCTTTTATCACAGCAACCGCTCGCTGAAAACCCAGCTGTGCAAAGCTATGTAGTCACTGATAGGGATGTGATGGAGTTTGCGAACTGACGCCCAGTGTTCAGCCAATGTGGAGCATCGCTGTGTTTCCCTCAGAGTTTTTCTGGGTTCACAATGGCGCCATGAGGCGCCCCGGCGCCTGGTGCCGGAGCCACGGTCTTACTGCCTTTTTCCTCCACTGAATGACTTCTTTATGATGTGTGTCTTAGCTTAGGATTATTCTGCCTTCCAGATTTGATCATTTTGTGTGGCTGTTGATAAAATGATTATTTTTACTTTCTGCCCTCCTCTTCCCTCCCCTTCTCTTGCTTCTCTCCCCTTGTCCTTCCAAGCCATCTACTCTGTGCCCAGCATGGCTTTCTTCAAAAGTTCCCGGTCATCGCATTGGTAGAAAGGGGAAGGGAAGACCTAACATATTTAAGCGTACGCTGAACCAGCAGCCCCCTGTGAAGTAGGCGCAGTCACAATCCCCATTTTACAGATGAGGAAACTCAGGCCCAGAGGTGCTGGCCTTCCCCAAGGCCTCTGCTTCCAGAGCCCCTCTGGGGATGATGCCAGACGACAAGGATGGGGATGCCCCGGAGACGCCGCCAGGTGCTGGAAGTGTGTCCTGAGGCTGGCCACAGAAGGAGGCTCATGAGGTGTCGCCTTCTGCTCTTTCAGAGATGGCCGAGCGACACAACACCAAGCAGGTCCTGAAGCTGGCCCGGGACCTCGTGTACAAGGTGCAGACCCTGATCGAGAACAAGTGAGGGCCGCCTCGCCCGGGCAGCGTCCGCCGAGCCGCCGCCTGCCTGTCCTGCCCATTCTTCCTCCCGGCCGCCTGGGAGCGAGGTCCTGGGGTCTGGTCACGAGTGTGGACTTCTGAGCAAAGAGAAACTGCCCTGACGTCGGCTGCTGGGCAGGTGGGGTCAAGGGGTGGTCCCTTGAGTTCAGCCTTACGTTTTCCTGTTTGACCAAAGATTGCCTATGTCCGGGATTCCTCCCTCGCGGGAGTTGTTGGTGGACGGAGGGAACGTCTTCGTTCGAGGTCTCCAGAATGGTCTCCTCTCTCTCCTTTTTCCCACCCCTCCGCACTGTCTTGTCAGATGAGTCTTGGGGATGGAATTGTTTTAGAAATTGGTGTAGGAGGTGTCTGTGGGGCTACCTCTAGACTCTGACCGGGGCCTTTGGAGATGTGCCAGAACGTGGCCGGTAGTTGGCTGGGAGCAGGGTTTCTGCACCTCAGCACCAGTGACATTTGGGCCGGGCCATTCTCTGGGGCAGGCGAGGGCATCCTGTGCACTTCGGATGCTGAGCAGCCTCCCTGGCCTCTACGGGCTAGATGGCAGCGGCACCCCTCCCCACCCCAGTCGTGGCCACCCAGAACGTCCCCAGGTATTGCCTGTCTCCTTGCGTGAGACTCACTGGCTTGGGGGGGGCGACCAGTGTGTCTCCCAGCTCTTCTCTTCCTACCTAAGCTGCCTGAGGCTCCCTCCCTTTTAGAAGAAGCACACGGGCGCCCTGCACACGCCTCCCCGGAGGCTTGGCCTTCCATTTGTTGTGTTCTCTCCTTTTTCTCCTCCGCTTTACCCCAGGGGAGACTTCTTTTCTTCTTGTCAAGAAAGGTGTCTTTGGAATCAGAGAAGTGTCTACAGGCATGAGACAGTCCCCGGCCCTTCTGAGTCTGGCCCAGAGCCCCCCGGGCGGGGCAGAATCTTCATCCCCTCCCCCTCCCCCTAGGAAAGACCTTGCCTCTCCTTCCACACGCTGGGTCTGGTGCTCCAGAAGCTCGGAACGTGTGTGTTGGTGAAAGCCATGTGGTCAGGGAGGCCCGCTTTTCCCCAAGTGCCCTTGCTCACTCAGGACGGAGGAGGAAGACAGAGGTCAGCCAGGGCTGATGTGTGTGTGTTTTCCACAGCGCCTGGGTCTGGCGACTGTCCCCGCCATGTCTTCTCACAAAGGGTCGCCAGCCCACAAAGAGACCCGGAGTTAGGTAGCTCACCTGCCCACTGTCCTTCAGGAAGGCAGGCCTGCCAGCTCTGTCCCGCGGATGCACCAGAATCGGGATAAACAGTCAGGGAGGATCGCCCTTCCCAAGAGTGGCAGGTAGTGTTGTGGCAAGGGGAGGAGACACGTAAGCACATGGAGGCATCCGCATAGAGGTGCGCTAGTCCTGCGGCCGCGGGCAGGCCAGGACTGGGGAAGTCCCTGCCCTGCTGCCAGCCAAGGTTCTGTCCTCTATCACAGCCCCTCCGGCTACATCTGAATCCCCCTCCTTCCCCGAGGCGGGGTCCCTTGGGCGGGACGGATGAGGCCCAGGTGGCCCTTGCTTCCAAAGACTGTATGTCTTCTCACCCTGGTCCCTCAAACTGCCCAGATGGGGAAAAGCGTGCAAAAGGCCCCTCCAGAGGAAAGTGTATTTTGCCACAAAGCTGTTCACTGCAGGGCATGTTATGTTAGCAAGACCTGGGTCCCAGATGTCCTGATTCTTGTTCGTTGACAGACTCGTCACCCAGCACAGCACAAGATTTCTCCTCTGCCTTCTCTCGTGGTGTTCCAGAGAAACATCCATGGTCGTGGTTTGGAATAACTCCTATTTTACTCAGCTTCCTGTGCTTATTCAGGTCCCCGTGTGTCGCGTGTGTCCTCGTGCCCTGGCATCGAGCGTGCGGGGGTCGTTCTGTCTTTGGAGTGCCCTCCTTTTCTCAGTGTTACCAGCATATCTCGTAACTGTTTACTGAAAAGTTGTGTTATATGGAGAGAAAATATATATAAACAGAGAAACATGTGAATCTGGGTTGTTTTCGTTTCTGTGTTTGGGGGAATTTTCTTAATTTGAAAGAAAGAAATGTTTGTTTCTGAGACTTTTGTCTTCCCACTCCCACCGCAGTGACTCAGGCCCAGGTGAGGACAGATTCTCAGAGTAGCTGCCTGGTCTTTCCCCACAAAGTTCAAGGCAGATGAATCACTTCTCATCCCTTGTATCTTAGCTGTTCCCAAGAATAATGCTGCATAACAAACCACCCCAACCAAATCCAGTGGCTAAAATAGACATTTATTTAGCTTGTGAATGTGTGTGCCAACGGTGTGGGCTGTGTTCAGCTGGAAGGTTCTTCTGCTCTCAGCTGGACTTCTTCGTGTGTCTGGATCAGCTGATAGTCGGCTGGACAACGTGGCTTCTGACACTCGGCTGGCTGTTGGCTGGGCCGGCGGGGGAGGCTGGGCCATGTGCCTGTCCTCCGGGAAGCAAACCCAGGCTTGTTGACAAGGCCATGACGGCAGGTTCCAAGAAAGCAAGCAGAACTCTCTGCAAGGCCTCTTGAGGCCTAGGCGTGGAATCGGCATCATGTCACTTCTGCCATGTTCTTTTAGTCAGAGTAAGTCTCATGGCTGAGCTCTGATTCAGGAAACGGGGAAGCAGACTCTGCCCCTGGACGGGAGGCTTTGAAAAGTGACATTGGAAAGGGGTACGGATACGGGCAGGGAAATCAGTGAGGCCATTTTGCAAAGAGCGTATGCCACGTACCCCAGGGTCTCTGCACAAGCGGGGTGCCCAGCAGGGGATGATTTCCCTGAGTTCCCGTCGTAAGAACCAGATGAGGCAGGCAGTATTTCACCCCTCATTTTACAGAAGAATTCACGGAGGTCTGGAGAGGCGGAGCGGCTTGCCCGAGGCACAGAGGAGCGGCAGAGGTGGGACTCGAGCCTGAGAACCTGGTGATTCCATAGAGCTGTAACGTGGACTCTTTTTGCTCCTCCTGGGAAAACTTTATTTGCTCCCTTCTGGCATAACAATGATTTTCCCAGTGTTGCTGGAGAAGTGGATGGTCCTGCCCCGTACTTGGGTCACGTGCAGCCACCTGGTCATGGGCAGCAGGCTGACCAGGACTGCGTTGAGGATGGCGGTCACGTAGCCCCAGCCCAGCTGGCACTGTCCACTGTGGTACACAGAGGAGGTACCGCAGGCTTCCTTGGCGAATGGGGAGGCCAGGCCGACGGGGAAAACCAGCAAGCCCACAACGGTGATGGTGGCTGGGGCGGCGAGAAGGAAAACCAGTGTGTCGGTCAAGGGGCGCCGGGCTCAGGTGCATCCCGACACTCGCTGACTACCCACCTCCCTGCCCACTCCCCCCATTCATCTGTTCATTCACTTATTTACCAGCTCATCTTTAACAGCTTTTGTTTGTTACAAATTGCATTCGATGTATTAGTTTCAGGTGTACAACGGTGCTCTGACATTTACACACCTTCCAGCATTGATCGCCACAGCAAGACTAGAGGCCATCTGTCACCATGCGAGTTAATAGCATAATAACTCATCTTTCCTTTTTCCACCTATCACTCAACCACCTTTGCACCTTATCCACCTATTCATCTGTGTCCTAATCCAATCATTTGCTTCATTCCTCTATCTGCCTATCCATTCACTCAGTCAAACATCCTTTCACCTGCCCACTTGGCTGCCTGACCCCCCTAACCATCCATCCATCCATCCATCCCCATCTTTCATCCATGCAGCCATATTCCAATCTACCCATTTTCTTACCCATCCAGCTACTAATGTATCCATCATCCATCTATCGGTCCATCCATTCACCCACCCTCTCATTCACTCACTCACCCATCCACCCATTCACTCATCAGAACTGTTGGAGGTGCTGGGGTGGGCACTGATGACACCGAGGAAATGGCCCAATACCCCCTCGCCTTGGGCCCTCCCAGCGCAGGCGGATCAGACGTACCCTCAGCCTCCCTTGCTGCCCTTTGGCCACACTGGTCTCCCTGCAGTTCCCTGCACGTGTCTTACTCTCGTCTCTATGCCCTTGCCCCTGATGTCCCCATTACCTGAAATGCCCTTCTGCACTCGCTTCACTCCCATGTGTCCTCAGCTCAAGTGATGCCTCCTCCTGGAAGCCTTCCTTAACCTCCCCCACCCTCCTGGGATTTCTCCTTGCAGCCTGTGCTTATCCCTGTTGTGCGAAATCCCCACTGAGTTGTAAATGCCTGCTGTACTTCATCACCACTAGCCACCGTGCAAGCCCGGGGCCAGGCCTGTATCTCCACCCATTGAGTCAACAAGTATTTAGAGAGTACCTATGACGGGCAAAGCACCGTGGTAGGTGCTGTTGATATCAAGACAGACGTGTCCTTGCCGTCATGGAGCTGTCTAGTGGAGAGTGGTGGACAAGAATCAGGAAAACACAGGAGAAGTTTCAGGTAGTAAGTGCTGCGCAAGGTTTAAAGCAAGATAAACAGGAGAATCTAAGGAGAGGGGAGCTGCCTCGCCTTGAGTCCGTGGAGGAGCTCGCCGAGGCTGAGATATCTGAGCAGAGCCCTTAGTGAAGTGGGGAAGCAAGATATGGGAAGACGGGAGGCAGAGAATTCCAGGCAGAGGGAACAAGCTCGGTGTAAATGGCGGACAGAAAGCAAGCTGGGGGGCGGGGGGTGGGGGGCGGAGCACCCTGAGCCTGGCAGAGAAGGTCATAGAGGAGGTTGG
This sequence comes from Mormoops blainvillei, assembly GCA_004026545.1. NCBI lineage: Eukaryota > Metazoa > Chordata > Mammalia > Chiroptera > Mormoopidae > Mormoops > Mormoops blainvillei. Next base: position 54,787 of record PVJD01006488.1, read on the forward strand.
GGGTGGGGGCTTGATCAGATGGAGCCTCACGGGCCACCGTAAGGAGTTTGGATTTTGCCCTGAGTATGACAGGAAGTCAGTGAAGGGTCAAGCCTGGCTGAATGGCAGGATCTGATTTCAGCTTTAAGGGGACCCGTTTGGCCAGGATGTGACAAACAGATTGTAAGGGGCAAAGGTGGCAGCAGGGAGGCATGAGGTGGTTATTGTTCCAGTCTGGGGGGGAGGTGGTGGGGAACTGACTGGGAGATGCTCTGCCATGCGGGCCTGGGCTAGATCATCCAGGGGCTAGGTGTGAATTAGAAGCAGCCCGTCAGGGCAGAGGCAGCCCTGCAGTCTCACAGCTTAGCAGGCAGGGGGCGCTTGGCTGGATTTCCGCACACCAGCCCTCAGCTGGGGACCCCTGGGCGGTGCCGACCTGCCCGGCTGTGTGTGGTGGTCCAGGCAAAGACGGTGCAAAGTGGGTGGGTGGGAAAGAAATATGAGGGGGGGTGGGCAGACTGTTAGGGCTGGGTTTAGCTAAGGGCAGGCGAGGGTGATGTTAAAGGTATCAGTCCCTCCCTTCCCCCATTTCTGGCTTGCTAGAGGACCAGAATAGTCCACAGTGCTCGGGTTTATCTCTGAGACCGGACCCAGGAGGCCCAACGCTGCCTCCAGGTTGTTTTTTTTCTTTCTTTCATTCATCATTCATTCACCCCACAAACACGTCTGGAACGCTTACTGTGTGACAGTGGATTTACCTGCCGCTGCCTGCACCCCTGGCATTTTGCCACTGCCCCTCCGTGGGCACAGCTCTTTCGGGGCCAGGGCCCAGGCCAGGAGCAGTACCGCGTGAAAGGCCGACAGGAGCCAGCCTCCGAGGAGGAGCGCAGCCGAGGCCTGCCGGGCAGAGAAAGGGGAGAGGGTACTGAGCGGGGTGGGGGCAGGAGGGGGCGTCCTCTGCTTGCTGACCCACTCCTGAGCTCTAGAAACCCCACGAGGTCTATGCTATTATTATCCCCATTTTACACGTAAACGAACCGAGGTCCAAGGGGGTAGAGTCATTTGCTTCAAGGTGCACCACTAATTAAGTAGTAGAGCCAGGATTAAGATCTAGATCTACGGCCACCATATCCTCCCTATATTGAATGCCTGCTGTGCGGTGAGGTCACAGGAGAGGCACCTTTGTAATTACCAGTTTTGAGGCTGTAAAGTCTTCTCAGAGGTATTGGACCCATTGTTTCCATTGTTGAATTTGGTGATTTGCACCATTAACAGAGACTTCCAATACCTTAGCTGTGGCTTTCCAACCTAGCAGTGCTTTGAGGGTAGCGAGGTAGGTAGGTGTCTGCAGGTTGTATGCTGCCCAGCCCTGAGAGCTGCACTGAGATCGTCATAGATTTGCATATTGATTACAGTAATCCTCCAGCAGGTGGCAGTATAGTGTCCTGAAGAAGGGGCACCTTTTCCAAATTTGTACAAAGGTGCTGTATGGGTTGATAGCTGCTTTTACAATCATCCGGGGTGTTTGCTAAAATGCAGATAGCCGGACCCCACGCCGCACCTACAGAGTCAGAGGCTCAGGCTGGGGCTGGGGTTGGGGGTTGGGGGTGGGAGGTGGTAGTGCGGAACTTGGCTTTGTTTTGCTCTCTGGGTTTGATATTCCCCCTTAGGTCCCAGCAAATTGATGAATTGAGGACTCACCTTCCAGGCAAAGTCAGGAATGTCATCCAGGGACCCGAAGGTCCCACAGCTCTGGTTCCAGCTGTTAGCCCGAGGCCAGGAGCAGTAGGTGAGGACACCAAAGGAGAAGGTGGGGGCCTGGAACCAGGCAGGGGAGATGAAGCTAAGGGCCAAGGCGCAGGTCAGAGAGAGTCCCAGAGCTGCCCACACGCTGGCCGCCATCACGGAGAGTCAGTGACCTGGGGGCTGCCAAACAAGGTTAGTGGTGGAGACTTCCCGGACAAGGAGAGAAATGGGGGCTCCAAAGGTGCCCCCGCCCTCCAGCCAGGGATCTGGTCCTGTATTCATACCCAGGTCATCAGCCTCCCTTAGATTTCATGATGGGATGGGAGAGGCTAACAACTGGTGTGGAAGAGGGGTTTGCCCTAACAAGTTCTGGAAGTAGAAACCTGAAACCCGGGAACCCTCCCCCCCCCACCCCCCACGCAGCCCGTCCAACACACACATCAACCAATACAAAGGGTTTAGGACATAGCCTGGCACTGCAAGGACCTCTGTAGAATGACTGCTCTGGAGTTTTCCAAATGAAGACTGCAGATGCCGCGGGGCCTCAAGTAGCCCTTGGGGGAGACACTCGGGGGCCACCTGGACCCAGCCTTCAATGCCACTCAGTCATAAGTGACAATTATTTAGTTCTCAATTCCCCTTCAGTTTGTTTCTTCACGTCAAAGACAAAGTCTGTTGAAGCTGATGGGTCTTAAACACCTCTCAAGCATTTGTCAATCTCTCCCTTAAAACAGACAGGGAGCCTTGAGCAGACAACGGAGGCCAGTGAGAATCTGAGGCTGCAGCTGGATTTTCCTTGTATTTGCTGTGGTGGTTTTGTTTTAGTTTTTGGCACGATACTGGTTGTCCATTTACAATTAAAATTAATTTTAATGAAAAAGTCCATTTAAAGGTTTGCCTGCATAGTAACAGAGGAAGGGGGGAGGTGGTATGCCCACGCGGTCATTAATAGCCAGAAATGAGCCCAGCGGGTTGAGCCTACCCAAGGGCACCCAAGGTCAAAAGCAGCTGAGCTGCCAGCCAAGCCAAGGGCACCTACACAGACTTTCCAGGACCAGTCCTTTCCAACCTTGGTTTCACTTTGGGACGCGAAGCCTGGCCAGCACTTTAAACATGGCAGGAATCCTGGGCTCAGTGGCCAGCCATTCACTCTACCATTTCCCAGCTGCGTGACTGTGGCAAGTCGCCGCATTCCTCTGAGCCTCAGTTTCTCCATCTGTGAAAGCAGATTAGAAATCCCAAGGGGCAGGTGGCATTGGGTTCAATCACTGAGCAGGGTGATGGGGTAGAGAGAAGCAGACAGACCACACCCTCCCCTTCCCAGCACTACGACCTTGGGGATGTCCCCTCAGCTCCCTGGAAAATGGGGGCGGGGTGGTCGTGAAGGGTAAAGGGGATAAAATCACGTGTGGGTTGCAGGGGGAGGGGGAGAGAAGCCTGGGCAGGGAAGTCAGGGTTACATAGCGTAGACTTTTTATTCCCAGGGTGAAAATAGCCTCATGGCTGCCATCCAGCAAGTGAGATGTGGCCCTTTGAATGAGGGAAGATGGATTTTTTTCCCTTCCTCCACCAAAATCGGCCTCTCCTTGGGGTTTGGCAGGATCCCAAGGGGTGTAATTCCAGCCAGGAAGCTGGGGAGCCCAGAGCAGACTGAGGCTCTCTCTGGCCGCCCCAGTGGCTCTTGGGGCGTTTCTGACCTTGAAAGGAGTTTTGTTCTCCAGATAATGTGCTCAATGTCACCTGGGAAAATCACGCTGACTGTCCAGGTGCCCAGAAAGCTAAATGAGGCATTATAACCCTAAACCACATCCGGCCAGGCCCCAATTAGCTGGAACCCAGCTAAGGGGAGCCTGCAGGGGACTGACTGTTCACTCCTCCGGCGCAGCATTAACTGCGAATGGCGGCCAGCAGGTCCTCAAGAGCCATGCTGAACACTTGGGGTCGCCTGCTTCACGTGAGCCCCAAGGCTGCGGGATGGCAAGTCCTGTCATCACAGTTCCCATTTGACAGATAACAAAATGAAGGCTAACTGTACGCTGACAAAGTGAGTGGTGGGCAAGGGTCTTAATCGCAGGGAATCGGGCTCCTGACTGGACCCTAATCCGGAGGCGATATTAAAGGGTTAGGTTAAAAGTCAAATAACCCCAGCGGTTTCCTTGGGCTGCCTGGGTAGCCACGCCCGCCCCTCCCCCAACACTGCTGCAGCCACACGCACGCAACAGTGAATGTCATTTCAGGGGCCCATTATGGCCACTGGTTAGTACTTTCCTCTCGTCCCCCTGCTGACCTCGGAAAACTCCTCCTGCCAGACTCACCACACTGCAGGTCAGGACCCTCTGACGTGGCCTTTTCTGCTCAGGTCCCGGTGTTAGACCTAAGTCTGTGACCTCGTAAGGTGCCTCCTTCCCTTAGAAGGAGACACTCAGGCTGGTGAACAAAGCCCAGGTGTGTGATAAGCTGTGCGGGTGCATGTGTATTTCTTCCGTTTCTTAAGTCAACAAGCTGGGTAAAGAGGGAAAAGCCAGCCCCCAGTCTGGATGGGTTGAGGGTGTGGCGTTTCCTGGGTAGGAGAACGTGAATAGGGATTACCGAGCTGCAGTGACACCCCAGGTGTTACCCTGCTTGCCACTGGGCTCTCTACCTTTCTGCCTGGGAACAGATTTGCACGTTTCTCGGGCTCCAAAGGGTCTGAACTTGCAGAAAGTGGTGGAACACTGGGTCTGAAGAAAATCTCGATTCCAGCATCCAGCGGAAGACTCGGCCCAGAGTGGGTGCTGGTTTTGTCTTTTGCTCTCAGTGTTGGAAGTGCAGCTCCCAACTGGCTCAAGTGGAAATGCCTTGGGTTACATAGTAAACATTTTATGACACGGCTTTAGGCACAGGTGAACAAGCAATGCCTGAGGACCCTCCCCCCACAATTTCTCAGCCATTTTCTGCTGGGTTCGCTTCACTCTCAGGCACATTCTCCGCACTGTTGGCTTCTGGCGGCCGCAGGCTCACCTGAGGCTTAGCAACCCCAGATTGGGAGTGGGTGTGGGGGAAGCTCCTCTGTTCCTCTGCACACAGGTGCTGCAAATATTGTGATGAAGTCTTATTGGGCAAACTTGGGTCACGTGCCCACCCTTGAGCCAATCATTGTAGCCAGGGAAATGAGATGTTCTGATTGGCCAGACTTAGGGCCTACGCCCTAGGATTGGGGGTTGACGTCTGGAGGTTCACCACACTGAAACTATGGAGTGAAGGTGAAGAATGGGTTGGTTTCTACGAGGAAAACCGAGGTGCCGTTCGCTGGTGGGGGATGGATGCTGGGCAGGTGAGAGCAAGAGGTGTCACTGTCATGCTAGAAATGCAGGCATGACAAACGGGCACACGCCAGTTGGTGCTGTGAGAATCAGAATGTCCCAGTGAAGCCTGAGGCAGAGGCTCCAGCCCCAGCTCTACAGCTACACTCGGTGTGGCCTTGTGAGGGCGTCCCGGCCTCTCTGGGCCTCAGCGTCTCCACCTATAAAACGGGGACACCTGGGATAGGTGGGTCTTCCCCATTCTTTCAGTCTCACATTTATACATTGTTTCCTTACAGTCAGTATTTATGCGCGGTCTTTGGAGTTAGCCTGGGCTGGGTCCGAACCCCAGTTCCGAGCTTGACTAGCTGCAACAGGCCTGGTTGACGCGCCTTCTCAGCTGCGCCCGGCCGTGCCCTCAGTGGCACTGGGCGCTATGCCGCCTCCGCGTGCCTCCCCCTGCAGGCGGTCTGGGCCAGTGGCTGTAGCCCCATGGCCAGCTCAGCCTGCGGCGACATGGCCCTGAGTTGTGGCCAGGTCTCCCGACATCCTCAGCAGTTATCCAAGCCGCCCTGACCAGGCTCTTGGTGGGGGCGGGGAGGACCTCCGGCGTCTCCTCTTCCAGACTCAGGTGAAGAAGCCAGCTGCCCCGAGGCTCAGGTATCACAACCCAGAAGCGAGGGGCAGTGGGGCCCACAGGAGATGGGACGCGCAGCAGGTGCAGTTCTTGTCCTTTACCTGCAGTGTTTCTCAAAAAGTAGCTTCTGCGGAGACACCGGAGTGATGGAACACCCGGATGTGTATTTTTGAGACGTCGTGGCCAACTCCCGAAGGCGTGTTTTGAATTTGCTTTTCCTCCTTCCCTGACTCACAGTCCCTTTTCCTGCATTTCGGTTGGGCCCCATTGGATCTCCAATAACGCATCAGTGTAGAAGTTTTGCCTTAGGCTCTGTTTTCTGGGGGAACCCAGGCTGTGTGACCCTGAGCAGTTTACCTAACCTCTGAGCTTCAGCTCGCTCATCTCTAAAAGGGAGACAATAACAGAAGTCTCTATAGTAAGATTGTTGCGGTGTTTAATGAGGTATCACAGGCAAAGGATTGTACTTGGCTCACTAAACGATAGCTTTCATTGGTATCATTACTGTGAACCAGACCCCGGATTGTATCACTTGAAAACATTTATTCAACAGTTGAGTTTTATGAACATTTATTGAGTGTCAACTCTGGTTTAGGTTCTGTGCTAGTCTTTGCTCCCAAGTTGCTCACAGTCTCGAAATTAAGACAGAGAAGTAATTGGGCAATGGTGACACTACAGCATTATCGGTGCTTCGGGAGATTCAGAGGCTGCGGCATGGTGGGCAGGAACGGTAGGGGATGGCTTCTCAGAGGACCTGACGTTCCAGCTAAGAGCTGAAGGATATATCGCTGTGATGGATGATGGGCAAAGGGTCCCAGACAGAGGACACAGCACGGGCAAAAGCCCAGTGTTGAAGAGAAACTTTTCAAGGATGATATTAGCTCTTGTGATTCCAAATGCATGGATATGGTTTTCCTTAAGGAGTCTGTGGGGTCTAGAGCTATACTGTTCAGTAGGGTAACCATAGCCACATATGGCTATTTAGATTTAAATTAATTAAAATGAAGTGAAATTTAAAATTCAGCTCCTCAGTCATATTGGCCACATTTCAAATGCTCAGTAGACATCTGTGGCTAATGTTACAGTGCAGACATATAACATCTCCATCATCCCACAAGGTGCTGTTGGACAGAGCTACCAGAGAGTCTGAGAACAGGCAGCCAAATCAGGACAGACTTCCTGGAGGAGGGGGTAGATGGCGGCAGAGGAAGGGTTCTGGGAAAGTCCCTGGGTGGCACTATTCTCTATCCTTAGGAAAAGAAAAGCCAGGGCTGGGAATGGGGGTGGAGTGTTGGCCCTGAAGACAATGTACAACCCGACACTTCTTTGATCAGAGTATAATCTCTGGGTGTGTCCTGGCGGGGAGCCTCACACCTGGGAGGGAGGATGCAGGAATGCTTGGGGAATCAGCTAAGGTGGGACTGAGCCAGGAAGTCCCGCCTGTTCTGGGGCCAGGAGGACTCTGGGAGCTGTAGTTTGGCAACCTTCAAAGCTGGACAAGGGTAGAAGGGTTGACACTGGGCCTAGGTATTTTGGGGGGAGTCGAGTTGCCAGGGCGGGGCTGGTCAGGGATAGGAATACCTCTGGGTTTGGGGTTTCTGCAAGGAATGGCAGGAGGAAGGCTATCTTCTCCCTTTCCATGCTTAAATTCTGGGATAGAGAAGAGATGCCAAGGTGAAAGACCAAGTTAGATGCAGAGCTGAGAGACATGGAACACTTAGTTAAACAGAACCCTCAGCCCACGCATTCGGGTTGGTTGGGATTTGCCTGGGAAAGACAGGAGGTTCCCATAAGGGCAGGGAGGAGAGGTAGCAGATGGGACTCTATGTGCTGTTGGTCATTCATGCATTTAACCTGATATTTTTCTGCGCTCAGTATTTAGTGAGTGTTTACTATGTGCCAAACCTTGTGCTGGGCATGTGAATACAGGAGCTGTAGACAGGGCAGGTGGCGGTAAACAATGACTCGACCAGACTTTGCCCAGCTTAAAGGTGGAGCTAGAGGGAGTCTGACTTTCAACCCGACCATTCTCTGTCTCCTGCCACACAGACTTCTCTCTGGGAGTGGCAGTTGTGTTTAAAAGCCACTGAGTTGGGTCCTATCACTGTGATCACGGTGCTCAAGCCATGCAGATGATAAGGGAGAATATCCTGACCTAAGACCGCATGGAGCCTCGAGCTCACCATTTCTGGCAAGTCTCTTAGGGAGACGCAGGCTGCTCCATGGTGAAGGGGGGCGGTGCCTGTGACTTCAAAAGATGTCTGTGCAGATTAAATGAAGCAGTGGGTATGGTGTGTGTCTTCTATAACAGTTCCCTTTCTACACACAAACACACAAGGTAAGAGAGCTCCTTGTCAGTCCTCCTGTAGCCGCACAGTGTGATGTTTCCCCCTTCTCTCACTTCATTGAGGTGTAACTTACAATAAATGCACATGTGATTTTAGGTCCTTAATTAGTTATTCATGCTCTGTGTGTTGCCCAGGAACATGTGTCACAAATGCAAATAAGTTTATCTTTGCAGTTATTATTTACAATGTCTGTAAACTCCACCAGAGCCTGGTTCTTACAGGCTGCGTCAGCTCTTGTGTCGTAGCACCCAGCAAACAGTAGGTGCTTAATAAAGATCTGTGGCATGAAGTAAGGATGACAAATCAGGCATTTTGCATTCAAGAGCGACTTCCTCCGATTTTCTCAACTTGCCCAAAAGTCTACACTCCTTACCGCTCAGCCCCCACCTCAACATTGGCAGAGACTGGCATGCAGCAGGCGACCCAGCGTGGGGAACTAGGTCCAGCCAGGTCCTCGGCCCTGCGTGAAGTTCCCCTGATCGCCGCGAGGGGGCGCCATCGCACCGCGCAGGCCTCGCTCGCTCTGGGATAGGCGCCTGCAGCCCCAGCAGTACGATGGGTGAGACTTTACCTAGCTCCTCCTGAGGTCCCCGGCTGCTTTACGCTCTCCGGGGCGCAGACCCGCCAGCCGGTGGTGTCCATTGCGGGGTATCCGGGCCGGGGTCTGGAGATCGCCTGAGGAACGCGCATGGGGACCATGAACAACATTCCAAGTTGGGCATGGCACGTTCAGGGGTCTGGGACCGGACTGGTGGGCGGGCTTCCGGGAGAAGTGCCCCGGGAGGACTGCCGACCTCTGACCCGCCCGACCTTACTATGGCCCCTGAGCCCACCGGCTAGCGCGGGCAACCAGCCCCTTTCTGCCCTGAGGCCTTCCGCGCAGGCGCTGCCAGCCTCGGTTTCCATGGCGACGGGGGCGCTTCCCCGCTCGAGGCCCCGCCCCCAGCAGGCTAGGCTGCGCGGGGCCGCAGGCGGCGAGGGCAGGTGCTGCAGGCTGCGGGCAGGTGGCGGCGCGGCGCGGGCCGGCGTTGACGGCGGCTCCAGGGTAGGTTGCGCGGCGGCCGCCGGGGGTGGGGGCCGGCAATATACCCCCTGTCCCGGGCTCTCGAAGGGGCTGGGGAGGCGGTGGCCGGCGATGGCCGCCAAGTTTTTGCTAGGCTGAGGCCCCGTGAGAAAAGTTGGCAAAGTTAGCCAGAGAAGAGGCGGGGATCTCCCCCGGCTCGGGGTCTGCAGGGAGGGGGCAATCCCGATTTGGGAGCCGGGAAATCAGTCTCCCGAGACTTGGGAGTGGATCCCGCGGGAAGATCCCGCACCACCCGGCTTAAGATCCCAGGACGGGATCGGGCGCCGGCGGCCTGAGGTCCCACTCGTTCCCAGCCTGGGAGTGACGGTGGACGGTGATTGGAGACTAGGAGCTAGTATCTCTGTCTCTCCCCACCGACGCTGGTCCGAGAGGCAATCTGGTGGCCGGGGGCTGGCGGGGATCGCTGGAGATTCCGGGGTACCTAACCTGGAGCTGCTAGGATCTGGATGTCGGTGCGGGGTGGAGGCCCCGGAGGTGGACACTGGGGAGCGGGGTGCCGAGCAAAGCGGAGCCTCGGGCAAAGGGATTCTGCGGCCAGCGGGGGTGGTGGAAAACACTGCTCGCAGGGCCTCGGGGCACCCAGGCTGTGGACGCGCCCTCCCCGCCTGGCCTGGCGCTCCGCTCCGCTCCGTACGCCTTCGCAGGGCAGAGGCACCTTGATGGGTTTAGGGCTCAGTTGCCCCAGCACTCAGGCAAGCTCGGTTTGTCCCCACCCTGCTGGTGGCGCCGCCTGGGGCTATAGGCGGGGCGCTTGGGAAGGGAAGCGCCGCATTGACCCCCACCCGAACCTGACCTTTCCAACACCCTCCTGGTACACACTCGCCTAGGAGCTGGGGCGCCGCGCCCTGAAACCCTGTTCTGAGCGCCACAGTGGAGCGTGCGACCTCCGCGAGCCGTCTGGGTGGCCAGGGCTTCGTGCTGCAGCACTGAACTTTCTCTAGCCGGGAGCAGCCATTACCTTTTGGAAAAGAAAGGGCTATACCTGTTGCACAAAGAAAGAGCTTTTTCTTTGCAGCTTCTTTGTGACCTTGGGCAAAACACTTAACCTCTCTGAACCCAGGTCTCCCCTCTGGGCAAAGTGGCTGGCAGGATTAGTAGGTGTGACAGCTATGGAACGGGTAGGGGGGCTCTGCAAATACTAGTGGGCCCTCAACTGTGGCCCCTCCTTTCCCACATCCCAGCCCCTGTGCTTTCTCTACAGCATCTGAGGGAAGCCTTCAGGGACCCGCTTCCTTTTTAAACGGCAGGAATAGAGATGCGCAACTCTGTCTTTCTTCCAAAGGGGTTAATTGTTCCTCTGCACCCCCACCCTCCCTCCTTGCAGAGAGAAGCGCTGGGGTTTGGCTAATCAGTAACCAGGGCATTTGGGCAAGGCTTCTCCCTTGGCCCAACTTTCCCTTTGCTAATCCATGGGGCTCCTGGACAAACAAGCATTCACCCCCAGACACTGGCATCTTAGCCCTGGGATAGTTCCCCAGGGAGTACTGGGCAGACACTCGCCCTGGTCTTGGTGGTTTTAGGGGGAATCCTTTTTAAAGGATTTGCGTGCTTGACAAGGGTGCAATTACCTGAGAGAAGTACCGGGTTTCAGTACAGTGTCTGGGCACATGTTTTAGCTGGGCACGTGACCTGGCTTACTGAGTCAGCCCGTGTGTGTATGTTGGGGGCGGGGCGGGGGCACACCTACTATGTGGCAGGCACTATAGAAGTGGTGTGACCCAGGGCGATGGAGGATCTGTCCTCCTGCAATTACATTCTAGCTGTGGAGCAGTCAGCTACAGTCCCATGAGGTAGCTGTGCTGGCTCTTGATGTAGGGGGTGCAGCCCCACTCGGATTCTGAGGCTGGAGGGGCTGCGTTCCCCTCAGAGCTCCTGGAGGCCGCTGGCTTTTATTCGGGGCTGACCTTGGCAGGAGATTGGAACAGACTGAGCATTTCTCGCCTGTAGCATCACCTGACTACAGCTCCGACCATCTGAGAAAAAGAACCCCCGAAGAGTGGTTTAAATGTTCATTCATTTGTTCATGCATTCATTCATTCAACAAGTGTTCCAAGATCCTGGCAATCACATCCTTAAGGGAGCGGTAACGTCTTTGTGAAAAGAGGCAATTGTCTAGATGGGCGATTGTCTAGGTGGGGAGAGCTGTAATGGGGGGAGGGGCTAATGCCTTTTGGCATGGGGAGGGAAGAGGGCAGGGAGTTTGGGTCTTAGAGAGTTTGCCCGGGGAAGAGGTGGTGTTAGGGGCAGGAAGAGAAACAGACTGGCCTGGCTGTAGGAGGGAGCATGGGGGGTTGGCAGATGCTGACAGGGGCCTGGTCAGCCATTCTCAGGGGCTTGGACTTTGTTCCAGGGCAGTGGGGTGGGTGTTGTAGAGGCTTTTCTGCAGGAGGGGGATGAGGTCAGATTTGTGTTTGGGGAACCTTGCCCTGCTCCTGTGGGAGGCTGGGTGGGATAGGGTTTGAAAGGAAGCTGAGAGGCCAGTGAGGAGACTGCTAGAAAACTCCAGGTGAGAGGTGATGGTGGACTGGACTTGGATAGACCTGGGCCAGTGTTATGTTTAGAGAGCCACTCAGCTGAAGAGCCCTTGGAGGCCTAGCCATTTATCTGGAGAAGGAAACCCCCCAGGGGAGGTGGCTTAATTATTGTATCAGTAGTTTATTCCATTCAGCAGACCTTCCTAAGCGCCCCTTGTCTGCCTGCCCAGGGAGGGTCTCAAACTTCCAGATCCTCGGGGACTCCATACTTCCTGTGTGCATGGGTGGGGCTCATTCATATTCACAGATTTGGGGCTCAGTGGCGTGGGGGGTCTTTGCCAGCCAGCTGTGGCAGAGAAGGGGTTTGAACTCTCTTCCAGTTTGCAACCTGTGGATATTTGGCATCAGCGAGGTTGAGTAGAGAAGCCACAAAAGGTGGTGAGAGTGAGTCTGGCGGCAGCAGGGATAAATCCAGGGAGGCTTCCTGGAGAAAGCAGGGATGGAAAGGACTGAACCAGCCAGGGAGATTTGGGGCCAAACCCTGGCCCTGCCCCTTCCTGGCAGTGGTCTTGAGCATGGTACTTGTTTGGAGACTTAGTTTTCTCATCTGTAAAATGGGCTCGGGATGGGCTGCTCCCCTCCACCAAAGGCTTGCTCTGTGAGCTCAGTGAACCAGTGCATGGAAGTACCAGGCGCAGTGTCTGCACCGGTCTGTGCTCACTAAGTGATGGGCGTGATGATTGTTATAGCCTCTCTTCAGGCAGGTGGAAACTCTTCCACCCTGGTGTGGTGTGAATGTGTGTGTGTGTGTGTGTTGGGTGGAGTGAGGGGTGACCACAAGTGACACTTGACCTCAGTCTTAAAGGAGGAGGCCAGGAGCAGAGAAGGAATGTTGCAGGCAGAAGGAGCAGCACAGGCAGAGAAGCAGAGCCCATTTGGAGAATTTGCGCGTTAGTCGGAGTACCCAGAATTCTCTTTATACGTCCCTGCCCCTCCCTAAGTAACGAGGCAGGAGAACCCGTGGCAGGCCCGGGACAGAGAGGAGGGCAGGAGGAGGGTCCTTGTCCAGCGGGTCACATTCCTTCTCACGCTCAGCTGCCCAGATTACAGGCGTGTGAGCTCCGACGAGCCACTTCTCTCTTGGAACCTTCGCTGCCTCTTCCGTAGAATGGGAGGGTTGGAGCGAATCTGGGTGAAGCGCGGAGCACCGCGGAGCAGCGGCCCGTCACCGGAGCTTTGCGTGCGCCGGGCTCTGGCCGAAGCGCCTTTTAAATTTTTATTTATTTATGGTATTTTGGTCTTTTAAAACTTCTTCATGACAAACCCAGGCGATACCTGCTTTTGGACCCTCGATTTTGCAGCTTGTGAAACCGAGGCTTCGTGTGGTCCTCCTGCTCACACCCACTGCACCACTCAAACTGTCATTTTAAAGGAAGCTAAAAAGGCTTGGAACTGAGGGATGCGCACGCACACGCACACGTGCCGTTTTCTCGGCGGGGTGAATCTTTGATCAAGCGTGTTACCTGGGCAAGTCAAAAGAGCCCTGGTCCTCAGGAGTCTACCCCTCAGGACTCTGGTCGATTGGATGGGAGGAGGGTGGCGGCGGCGGGGGCGGGAGGGGGAGGTGTGGGGGGGGGGAGGCAAAATAAGCCGAGTTTGCAGAGGGTTACACGTGACCTCTGGAAAGTAGTTATCACGGCTGCCTTTGTTAATTGCTGAGTTAAGCGACCTTTGAAATGTTCTATGGCCTTGTCTCCATTAAGAATATGAAATACATCCCCAAAGTATGATCTTGGGGTGTTTACATGGCTGAGTCAGATGTGATACACACACACACTATCTGTCTCTCTATCTTGTATTATGAAAATAGCATGTACTGTGTCCCCAAAACGTGAACTTGGGATGTTCACATCACTCAGTCAGAAGAGATGTACCTACACACTGTGGAAATAACACATAACACACCAGACACTGCAAAGATGTCAGAATGGTATTGTATTAAGTGAAAAGTGAGTTTCCCGCCCCAGCCCTTATCACACTCTGCTCACTGTCTAAATTATTTTTGTGTCCACTCTGGAGCCAGATGGAAGGAACTGAATCTTGGTTCCACCATTTGTCGGCTGTGTGAGTTCCTGCAAGTGGCTTAACCTCTCTGAGCCACAGTCTCCCGGTCAGTAAATGGGGATAATAAGGGATCCCACCTCCGAGGGTTGCTGTGAGGCGTAAATGGGAAGGCACTGGTACGTGGTCAGTGCTCAGCACGCGTGCGTAGTTGTTATCATCCTCGTTACCTGGTGGTGGTCTTAGTGGAGTTGTCATTTTTGCCTCTTTCCCTTCGGGACTTTACATTCCAAAGGGCAGAAACCCTGTTTGTCTTCACTGCCATTGTCTCGGTAAATCGCTGTGGAATAAAGAAATGAGCCCATATATGTAGACATTGCCTTTTAATAGCAATCATCAAACAATAAATCTCACACATAAGTTAAAAAAAAGATTTGGACGCTTTCCCATTTCTGAGTGTTGACTTACCCCACCCTTTTAAAAAGCCGAACAAGACTCCGAAGCCTGCAGGTGCTGTTAGCTATCGAACAGCCCTGTGGGCCGACATTGAGGTTTCTCGTTTGTGTCCTTCGCTCTGACATGCAGTGCTGCAAATTAGCTGTCATGTCCCCATTTTACAGATGAGCAAACTGAGGCTCAGGGAGGGTGTTGCATGCCCAGGGCCACTTCTGGGGAGGTGGCATGTGGATCCATGCAGCCCAACTGCAGCCCCTGGGCCCTGAACCTCTCCCTGATAGCGAGGCAGGGCAGAGCTGGACTACCCTAGTGTCCCATCCAGTCTCCACCACGTCGTTGCCGTGTCACTTTGGGCAGGTGATTTTGCGTCTCTGAGCCTCAGTCCTCACCTGCAGGAAGAAGATGCTGAGGTTTTTCCCTGTGGGTCTTTGTGGGATTACATGAGCTAACAGCATGGGAAACTCCCTGAGCACATCCCCATAAAAAGATCAGCTTAGTGTTTAAAAAAAAAAAAAGTGTGAGTTTTGCCAAGGAATTGCTTTGTAAATCACAATATAAATCTTTCTTATTTGCAGTACCAGCAAGAATAGTGGCAGTAATTAACAATAATAATAATTTGCATTGACAGAATACTTCTTATATTCTAGTTCCTGACATATGGGTTAGTTCATTTGCTCAAATCCTTTATCAAATCCTTTCTTCATCCTGTAAAGACAGGTGCTGGTGTTGTTTCCACTTTCCAAATGAGGAAACCGAGGCCCAGAAAAGTCAAAGACATTGACTGCCCAACTTATTGGCAGGCAGGGAGCCCTGGGGCCCTGGGTGTGAGTCCTGCCTGTGGGACACACAGCTGTATTTTCAGAGGCTTCAGGTCAGGGCCAAGGCTCCCAGCCGATGCTGTTGATAGTTCTTTTCTTTTTTGTTTTGCTTCCTCAGTGACGAAAGCCCTTTCTGGGGACTGTCCTGTTTACCCGTGGCGTGGCGGGATGAGGCCCTGCCTGGGCGAGGGAAACTCGGAGCATGTGGGGCCCCTCAGCTGAAGGGGAGGCCAGCGGGTGCATTGGGTACACTGAGGTCATGCTGTGTACTCACACGGCCCGTCCTGCCTGGACAGGAAGCCTGGGCCGTGGCGGGCACCGTGCCTGCCGAGCCCTGCCCAGTGCCCTGGGCAGGGCCGGGGAGTGACTTGGTTGGGGAACTCCCAGGGCCCTTTGACCTAGGGAGCTGGCCAAGTTTGTGTCTCCCTTTCATGTGAGGCCGTAGCACTGGACACTTCTTGTCTCTGATTCTAGACCTGACACCTGCCTGCCAGGGACTGTGCTGGACACATGAAGGGGCCTGGGCCTCAGGGAGAGAATATAGCGAGTATCAGAATGGCTCTGGACCAGAAGCCCTGACTCCCGAGTGCTAGGACCGGCTTCTCTGCTGAGTGTCCCTGGGCGAGCCCCTTCCCCTCTCTGCGCCTTTTCCACGGGGGGAGGGAGAGCTGGGTGAGTGGATCCCAGAGGCTCTTATTCCTGCCACCTAGCCCTTCTAGGAAGAATCAAAGTCAGCACTTAAAAAGGTACAGCCTAGAACACCACCGTGCTCCCAGAGCCTACTGTGTGCCAAGTCCTTTGCTAGGGAGGTATGGAAGTATTGTGTGTACATCTTCTGGTCAGTCCTCAGACAGTTGTTATTACTAACGCCCTTTACAGACAAGCAAACTGAGGCTCAGAGACAGAAAGCCCATCTCAGGTCACTCAGCTGGAGGGAAGAAGTGGTGGAGGCTGGGATTGAACTCAGGTCTGCCTCCGGCTAACCTAGACTTCCCGATAACTGACTTAAGGGGAAGTCAGTTCCCTTCTCCCCAACTTGCCCAGAAATACTCTCCCCCATCAGAACCTCCAGTGCAGGGTGTCCTTTCCTCTCTTGGATTCATTGATCATTTTCATTTTTGTGTTTTATTAAGCACCTACTATGTACCAGGGCCTGAGCCTGGCCCTGGGTGTCAGAGCTGCCTGGGACCCAGCTCATGCCCTCACAGAGAGAGAGAGATGGCAGGGGGCACTGGGGTGGGGACTCTGTTTTCCCGGTCCCTCCTTCTGCCAACCTGGAAGCCAGCCCGCTTCCCTTGACACACCCAGGACTTGGATGAGACTGGGAAGCTTTGGCAACTGACGGACCACCTTCTTCCTGGGGAGGCAAGATGTGCCTGCTTACTGTCGGATGGAACTTCAGAAAGGAAGCGGTCATGCTTCCACGTGTGGCTTTTATTTCTTTTAGTTCATTAAAAGGAAGAGGGGACGGTTGGAGGCATCGAAAAGCTTTGGAGGAATTTCTGGAATGCCCAGCATGCTGGCTGACCCAGCAGAGCAAGCGTGAGCCATCTGCCCTGCCTTTAGTTGGGGTCAGCTGGGTGTCCTCAGGGGCTCTCTGAGTATCACCCAGTTCCTGCTCTGAGTCACCCCCAGGAAAGTGGCTCTTCTGCAGACCGCAGCAGCTGCCAGCCCCTGGAGTCTGGGTGTGAAGCCAGCAGCCCCGGGAGCGCGTCCTGCCTCTGCTTTCTCCCCAGCTGTGGCAGTGGCTTCCCCTCTGCCCCGGGGTTCACACCTGTGGCCTGGAGATGCTGGTGCCTGCCTCTCAGCCTGGCCGCGGTCACGTGGGCGAATGTTGGGGCAAATGGCATGATGATGTCGGGTAAAGCCCCCACTGTGTGCATTATGTACACATAATGCTTTACCTGGCTGTCACTTCCACACATGGCACATGGTGGCTCCGTTCATTGTCCTAATGAATCATTTTATTCTCTTTTTATCTTTATTGCAATACATTTACATCATAATACATTTTCATTGCTGAGCATTTAGAAATATAGGTAAGCGAAAAGGAGGAGATAAAAGTCTTACGATCCCATGTTTAAAGGTAGCCAGTGCGCATATGTTGGAATAGGATTTTTAGGCCCGTCAGTCACAACATGCGTATGCGTGAGCGACATCAGCACTGCTTCCTGGGGTTTGTTCTCAGGTGGCTTGGGTTCAGATCTGGCTCTGTAACTTCCTGGCCGTGTGACCTTGGGCCGGTCACCCGCCCTCTCTGAGCCTCCGTTTCTCCCGCGAAGCGAGGCTCCCGCACGGGTTGAACGGGTTAAAAGCAGTGAAGCGCTTGGAGAGGTACCTGGCACACAGCGGATGCTGAAGCCTCACCAGCGTCTTACACGTGTGTGTAATTTTTCTTGTTTTGAGTGACGAGCCCCCTTCCGGGAATGCTGTAACTTACCACTGGCGGAGCTGGATGTCAGGCTGCGGGGAGCCCAGACCACCTTCTCTGGGCAGGGCCCAGAGGTGCTCACTTTTATTTCCGAGGTGGGGGCTGCTCAGAACTTGGTGGGGGCGTTGGTCAGGTAGTTGGGCCCACACCAAGCTCTCTGGGTGCTCAAGTCCTGATTTTTATCGCTCACGGATGCTTCCTATCCCCGCCGAGGCCTGGGTGTTGTCCAAGTTAAAGCCGCTGGAGATCCCAGCGGGCTGGAGGTGGCCCCTGTAAGATGAGCTCTTTGGGAACCCTTTCCCCTCCTCCCTGGGCTGCGGCAGTGGCTTCAGGAGGCTCAGCCACGCCTGGGAAGAGTGATGGGGTCAGCTGGCCACCCCTGGGAAGGTCTGTAAATTAGGAAGTCGCCAGGTGACTCCAGTGGGGAGCTGCCAGAGAGCAGAAGGGGTTAATGGAGCCTGGTTTTCAGAAGTGAGCCTGGGGTTGGTGACGGTGGTCTAAGAGGGGAGGTGATGCCACCCTTTACCAGCTCCATGACCGTGGGCAAGGTATACAACCTCGTCCATCCTCAGTTTCCTTAAAATGGGGCTGATAACAATAGGTTCATTTTAAAAGGTGGTTGTGCCACCACACATAGAGGCTCCTAGCACAACCAGATACATAATCAGGGCCTCCCCTCCCTCCTCCTCCGGCCCCCTTCCCCCTCCCTCACCCCTCCTCCTCCGCTCATTTATATCAATAGCACTGAGTGAGCAGACCCTGTGCTAACTACTTGCTATGCATCATCTTGTTGAATCCTCGTAATACATTATAGTTGTTACTAATAATACTCTTGTCTTGCCGTCCGATTCTGCATTGCTTGCGAGTATTTTTGACCATGACTTCACGCTTGAGTGTGTGATGAAACGATCAGCACCCAGTAGGTGATCAAGGAAAGGCAGCCACAGTGGTTACTAGTCTTATTTTTGCAGGTGCTACACAGAGCTGTTCGTACGAGAAGCAGTCTCCTCACCCACCCAACGCTTGTAACTGGGAGCGTCTGCCCTGCGAGCCGTCTCCTGGGGCTGAGCTCGAAAACCACGGCTCGTCCATGACACCCATGTCATGGCAGATGGCCCCCCACGAGGGGGCCCCCAGACCCCGTTCCTCTGTTTTAGCTGCTCTGAAGGATGGCTGCCAAATCTTGGGGTACCCCTGGGGCCCTCCAGACTGAATGTTGTACCGCAACAGGGTACATCCCAAATCTCTCCCAAATTTGGGGGCCGGCGATCTGGCTGGTGGTGTGGGGTGAGGAGTCGGAAGTCCAGAGAGCTGGAGTTGCCGGCTCCCGGCCTCGGAGGAGGTGTGTTTGACTCCACAGAGAAAGCCTGTGCTCTGAGGATCTGACACATCAGGTTGGGGTTTGCAGAACTCCAGTCACTCTGGTATCACCTTGAACATTTTTCATGTTCTTGTACCACCTGGATGGCTCTTCAGTTAACCTTTTTCTTGAACCTGACTCACTTTAAAAAAATAACAGTCTTATGGAGATATAATTTGCATATCATAGAACTTATCCATTTGAAGTGTACAATTCAATTTGCAATGAAAACTAAAACTACTGTGCGTCCCGGGAATTCCACTTCTGGGTATTTAGCCAAAGAAGGTGAAAACAGTAAGTTAGAAAGCTGTATGCACCCCATACTCATTGCATCGTTGTTTATACTAGCCAAGATACAGATACAACCTGCATATCCACTGATGGGTGAGGGTGTGGGATGTACATACAGTGGAATGCTATTCAGACGTAAAAAATGAACTCCTGCCATTTGCGACAACATGATGGACCTAGAAGGTATTATGCTAAATTCAATAAGCCAGAGGAAGACAAATACCATATGACCTCACTTATGTGTAGAAGTTTTAAAAAGCTCATAGAGACACAGAACAGAGAGATGGTTGGAAGAAGTGGGGGGTGGGGGCAGGAGAAGTGGACAGATTTTTAGTTATAAATGTCTTCAGATGTAATGTACAGCATGATGATGACAGTTAATGATACTTTTATTGCGCATTTGAAAGTTGCTAAGATAGTAAATCTTAAAAATTCTCACTGCAAGAAAAAATTCCTTTGGAATGCTGTGTGATCACTAGTGTTAACTAGACCTACTGAGGTGATCATTTCCCAGTGTTTATAAATATTGAATCATTATGTTGTACACCTGAAACCAATGTAATGTTACACGTCCATTACACTTGAATAAAAAATGTGTACACTTTTAGAAGGGTGCAAAAAAAATGGGCTCAGTAAAATATTGTACATTTTTAGAAAAGTGTACAATTCAACGGTTTTCAGTATATTCACAGAGTTCTGCAACCTTTTCCATAATTGATTTAGAATGTTTTAGCAGCTGCTCCCCATTCCCTCTAATTATGCCAGTCCTTGGTAACCACTAATC
Source organism: Mormoops blainvillei (assembly GCA_004026545.1). Classification (NCBI taxonomy): domain Eukaryota; kingdom Metazoa; phylum Chordata; class Mammalia; order Chiroptera; family Mormoopidae; genus Mormoops; species Mormoops blainvillei. The sequence continues at coordinate 74,537 of PVJD01006488.1, forward strand.
TACTTCCTGTCTCTATAGATTGTTCTGGGCATTTTATATGAATGGAATCATACAATGTGGGGTCTTTTGTGACTGACTTCTTTCACTTAGCATCATGCTTTCAAGATTCATCCATGTCACCATGTGTATCAGGACTTCATCCTTTTTCGTGGCTGCATAATATTCCATTGTAATGGATAGACCACATATGACTCACTTCTTAAAACCTAAAAAACATCTTACCAGATGGTCGGCCAGTGGACTAGTTATGTTCCATCTAATATGCAGGGATACGCGTCACTTGCAATACAGCCCACTTATCAGTGTTTCACCATGGCATGCACACACCCTGTGCTCTGGTGTGCTGAGAACCTTACCTTATCAACTAACAGGCTGCCCACAGGCAAACTGCTGTGTCGTGTGATTGTTGCATTGGGTGTGTGGGCAACAAGATGTTTTACGCTCTGTCGTATGAATGAGACACGCGTTCTTCTGCTAGAACAGAGGAGAGATTTCAGTCCCTCCTCGGTCCTGCTCCCGCTGCCCCTCCCGAGCAGCAACCTTGCCATCATGCTCAGCTTTGACCAGCATTTGTTGCCCCTGTGCCGCACCCATCCACCCGCTGGGCGAAACATGGGGAAGTGCTGTCTTTGCAGGTCAGCAATGGTAGGATATTGCATTTTCACCTGCTACAACCTCTGGATGACCCTACCACGTAGGCAGCATTGATCCCTTTTTCCAGATGAGGAAACTGAGCCTCAGAGAGGGCAGTGAGTCAGGATGTGCAGGCAGGATGGGGAGAGATGGGATCCAAAGTCCTTGTTCTTTCCACTGGCCTCCAGTGTCCCCTGGCACTTGGCGTCGACACTGCTGACTCACCGGCAGAGGTTGGGAGCTCTGGCTTATTTGTTCAGCAGCAGGAGTGGTTTCACTGCAGCATCTGCTCCCTGGAGTAGGAGTGGGCTCGCTGCACGGCCTGCCCCATGGGAGGTGGCTGCGTGGTGAGACAGCTGGCTGGGGCCTGAGCAAGCTCTATCATCCCTGGTCTCTGGGGCCCCTGAAAGCCTGGCCTCCCTCTCCCGCGCTAGCGACCTGGGGCTCTTGGCCCTGCTGCGGCTGGGCACGCTGAGCCGGGGGCCTGCCCCTGGGGAGGGCTGCTTCCCGTTGGGCAGTTCCCTGCCTGTGGAGCAGGGCAGCAGATTCCCCAGGGGCGGGCGTTGGATGCCGGCCCCAACAAGGCTGTCTGGAGTTCTGTGCCTTTCCTTTGGAAGCTTTCCTTTCCAGGGGAGGGAACAAAAGGCTGGGAGAGGATGTTTCATTCAAGGTCACACAGCCAGCTGGGAGCTGAGCCTGAGCTGGGCAAGATGTGAGGATTCGCGCTTCCTGGTTCATGCCTCCGCCCCCTTCTCCGCCCCTCCCCTCACCCGCGTTTTGGAGGGGCGTGTCCTTGCTGCAGCCCCTCCCTCAGATGTGAGCTGGCTTGAGGGTGCAGGCACTCTGGGTGGAGCTCAAATACTCTCTGGCCGCCCGCCCGGCACTCCCGTGGGTGACACAGAGCCCATAGGGCAGGTTGTGACAGGAAGATGCTCCTGCACCCCGCTGGGTGGAGGAACAGGTTTGGGCCTTTGTTCCTCTCCTTCCCAGGTGCTGGAGCCCACCCTGGCGGGGCCCGTGGGCCCCTTGCCTCTGATTGGGCCTGAGTCTGCAGGGCTTTACAGGAGAAATGCCACCTCTGCCTCCCCACCCTGAACGGGCAGAGCCTCATGGGGAACCTGCCAGTCGGAGGTGGGGATGGCAGGAGTGGGCCAAGTGGACCCTCTTAAGCCTCAGCCCAGGGAGGATGACCGGGGCTCCACAAAGTGACAGACCCGAGTTCCAGTCTTGCCCCTGGACAAGTCACGTCACCTCCTACTTCAGTTTCCGTACTTGCAAAGAGGGCGTGATAGTGGTGCCTCTTCAAAGGACTGTTAGGACTGGGCACGTAGTAGGTGCTTGGCGCATGGCCCTATTACGCGGGAGAGGCTGGACCGGAACAGGCAGCTTCTTATGGCTGGTAGGCCCGGGTTCACGTTGTCGGATTCACTACTTGCTGCTCGTGTGACTCCGGTCAACTTCCGTCCCCGGCCTCAGTTTCCCTTCCCGTTCTGGAGAAACGATCGTAGAGCCGCCTGAGAGGACTGACGGAGACTGAAGTTCCTATTAGCTCAGCCCTAGGCTTGTCTTGGCACCTATTATTACGATTACTGTTAATGTAATAGTAATATTTCCCCATATTAGCATAAGGCACATTCATCCGTGTTTATGGGATGATCTTGCAACATTGAGGGAATGTTTCTTTAAAAAAAGGGAAAAACAACAGGGCAGCGAAGGTAGGTGGATGGACAACGTGACCCCTTAGGAGCCCTTCCCGACCTGGAATTCTGGAAAAATGTGTGGTCCAAAACCCACTCCGTGTTCTTACTGAGCTGTGTTCTACCCACTCTGGGCACTTACTAAATGGGATTGGTTGCCTAGGTGAGGCCAGCGGTGGATGGTGGGCAGGTTCCACCCCAACTTATTCTTGGGGGGCATTTCCCAGATCTGGCCTCATGGAGCTGCCTGTGGGTCAGGAGCGGAAAGGCCTGAGTATGTCAGAGGCCCTAGGACCCTGTGGCCACCCAGGGACATCTGTTTCCCCTCATCCCACCCCTAGGGTTCTGGTGGGGCCCTGGGGCCTGATGCTCTGATAGTGGGGGCCATAGGCATCTCCCCCTTAGATTCATGTAGGGAGGGGAGAAGGGGCAGGAGTTGCTGAAACCCAGAGAGGGCAGGGTTCCGGCCTGCGTCAACGAGCAAGCGGAGGGCAGAGGGCCCCGGGCCCCGGCTCTGAGCAGGGGCCCCTTATTCATTGCTGTGTTAGCCGCTGTCCTCAGTGGGTTTACTTTCTCCACTTCCCCGCATGTGGGAAGTCTTTATTCCTTACTCAGTGGTGGCACCTGGTATTAAACAACCACAAGACCAAGATCCATCCCCAGGGGCCCACATATTCCCGTGGGTGTCCTCCCAAACTGCAGAGCCCCAGCAGGGTGTGGAGGAGCACGGTAATAACAGCCACCACCCCAATAACAGAGCTGGCAGCACGCTGAACGCGCATGAGCACCAGGCACTCTGCTAACTGAGCGCGTTGTTTCGCCCTTTGAACTCATGTCATCCTCCCAGTGGCCCCCTGGGGCAGGTGTTATTATTTCTTATACCCATTTTATAGATGAGGAAACTGAGGTACAGAGAAGCAAGGGACTTGCCTAAGGCCACCCAACTAGCACATGGTGGGCTTGGGATTTGAACCCAGGTAGCTGGGTCTGAGCCCTATTTTTAAAAATTATTTATTTTTAAATTGCAGTGAAATATACATAGTATACAGTTATCATCTTAACTATTTTTAAGTGTAAAAGTGGCATTAAGTACATGCACGTGGTTGGGCTACCATTGCCACTATCCGTCTCCAGAAATTCTTTGCACAACTGAAACTCTGTCCATTAAACACTAACTCCCCGTTTCTCCTCACCCAGCCCCAGGCAACCACCCTTCTACTTCTTGTCTCTGTGGGTTTGACTACTTTAACGTACCTCATGTAAGTGGAATCATACAGTATTTGTCTTTCTGCGATTGGCTTATTTCCTTTTTTTAAAAAAAAAATATATATATAGTTTCAGGATTTCATTTATTTATTTTTAGAGAGAGGGGAAGGGAGGGAGAGAAACAGTGATGTGAGAGAGAAACATTGAGTGCAAGAGGTTGCCTCTTGCACTCACCTCCACCAGGGACCGAACCCGTAAAACAGGTATGTGTCCTGACTGGGAATTGAACCACCACCTTTCTGTTTACGGGATGACGCCCGACCACCTGAGCCACACGGGCCAGGGGCTGGCTCATTTCACTTAGCATCATATTATCCATGTTGTGGCGTGTGTCAGAGTTTTCTTGCTCTTTAAGCCTGAGTAATATTCCATTGGATGGAGACAGCACATTTTGTTTCTCCATTTATCTGTTAATGGACACGGGTTGCTTTCAGGCTTTAGCTGTTGTGAGTAATGCGACTATGAACACTGGGGCACAGATGACTCTGATGCCCATTCTTTTATAGACCCTAGAATTACTGGATGATATAATTCTATTTTTAATTATTTTGGGAACCACCAGATTTTTCCACAGCAGCTGCAGCATTTTACATTCCCACCAGCAGTTCACAAGGGCTCTAGTTTCTCCATGTGGCCACCAACACTTGTTATTTTCTGTTTTGTTTTGTTTTTTTGATACCAGCCATCCTAATAGGTGTGGCTGGAGCTTAATTTTTAGAGGAGATTGTTTTTATTTTATTTTTATTTACTGATCTGAGAGGGAGGGAGAGAGAGACTGATTTGTCGGTTCCATTTATTTGCACATTCATTGGCTGCTCGTATGTGTTGTGACAAGTGATCGAACCCCACAGCCTTGGCGTATCAGGATGAAGCTCCAACCAACCGAGCTCCCTGGCCAAAGCTAATTTTTATGGGAGAGTCTTAGGATCTGTATTTGTTGGGCCTCCATTCCTGTTGGAACATCTGTTGCATCACGATGTGTTTTCTGGAACTGCTTCAGCCTCCCTAACCCGACTGTGAACTTTCTCAGGACATACCCCAGGGCTCCGCAGAGGACTGGCCTGCCTTAGATGCTGAGCAAATACTAAAAAACACTCCTCACTGGCCCAGGGCATGCCCTGGCATGTGTCCTTTTGGGGAAACACTTAAGGCCTAGATCAGATTCTTCTAGGATGCTCTCTGGACACCACGGACCTCACTGGGGGAGCAGCAGCAGCTGCGCACCTGGGATTTGGCTGCTCAGAAGAAGGCCCCCAGGAGCTTTAAGAAAATACAGGTGCTGGGACCACCGTCTGGAGGCTCACACTCACTCGGTCTGCGGTGGGGGCCCGAGCATCAGTATTAAAAAAGAAGTCTCCCCAGATAATTCTGAAGGGCACCTGGCCAAGAGGCCCTGCCATCTAATGTATTACTCAATTCTGGCTAAAGCTGAGGAATTTATTACAGAACTACCCAAGGGTGTGTGTCCGCCTCTTAGCGGGAGTGAGTGGGTGAGTGGTTGAACAAATGAATGAGTGAGTGAGTGCAGAGTTCCCAAGCTCTGTTATTCACCCATCACCTTTCTGATTTTTGCCAGGTCTATATACCTCCTATGTTATTACTCGCCTACTGCTTTGATACAGACCTAGGTATCATTACTATAAATGGAAAAAACCAGCATCTCTGGCCATAAGTAGAAATTTACTTTAAAAATACAAGCCAAGGAAATCAAACAGTGTCATCAGGTTCACCACCACAGAGATGCTACTGGCCCTGCAGACTTTGCTTCCACTTTCTTAAAAAGGGGTGATAAGCAAGACTTGCAGAAGCGTGAAGGACGGGCTAGCGCCCGGGTGGCGACTTTCTCCTGCCTGGGACTGGATGTGTTCCATGAGTCAGTGCTGTTGAACATCCAGCCTTTGGACTGTGTGCCTTCATAAATGCTTCATAAACGCAGAGTTGGGCAAGGAGGGTGTGGGAGGGAGGAGTGGGGTGGCAGTGCGAGGGAGAGTGGGCCCCACTGGGCGACATGGCTGGAACGGCCCTGCAGGTGTCAGGATAACCCGAGTCCAGTGCGCCCCTTGCCCCACAGTGGCCCCAGAGCCTCAGAGGAGTGAAGAGGCTTTATCTGCGGGCTCATTGTGCTCAGAGAGGTCTCTGCCAAGGTCAGGATTCTGGTCAGGTGCAGAGCCCAGAGGGCAGGGGCCTGGCAGCTGGGAGTCCGGAGGGAGAAGGAGGCTCGCCTGCAGAGACCAAGAGCCCGCAGGGTGGGTGTCAGCATCTAGCTGCCCGGGCCACCCGTGTGGAAGCCAGTGGTCTGCAGCCTGGTACCTGCCTCTCCCTGGTGTGCGCCTTTCAGTGAGGCCCTCTACCTCGCTGAGCTTCCCCTGGTGACCCTGTCAAGTTAACTCATTTGGAAAACCCTTTTCATGCCTCCTGTGAGCCAGGCCCTGAGCTGGTTGCTGCAGGGAGCCCCCTTCTCCCTGGGAGTTTGCGCCCAGAGGGCGTGCGGACAATTCGGTGACGCAGGAGGGGCAGGGGGCTTTGGAGAAGGTCCGGAGGACAGACTTTGGCCGATGATGGGCTTTTCAGAGTGGCCTCCTAACAAGTAACCAGAACCCGCGTGGCTCAAACAGCGGGAATTTATTCTGTCTAGAGGCTAGAAGGCCAAAGTCAAGGTGTCGGCAGGGCCCCATTCTCTTGCAGGCTGTAGGGCGAACCCTTCCTTTCTTTCTCCCAGCTTCTGGTAGCTTCTGGCAATCCTTGGTGCCCCTTGGCTTGCGTCTGTATATCTGCAACTCTCCTTTTCTTACAAGGACACCAGTCGTTGGATTAGAGCCCACCTTAATTAATCCAGGATGACCTCACTGAGACTTAATTAATTATATCTGGCAAAGACCAACTAAGGTCACATTCCAAGAGTCCAGGTGGACATGACTTTTAGGGGGACATTATTCAAGCCACTACACTGAGGAAGGGCCGTTAAAGCTGAGACCTCAAGGGTGTGGAGGGGGAGGGTCGTTCCAGGCGGAGGGAACAGCATGTGCAAAGGCCTGCTGGAGGGAGCACAGCAGAGGCCTGTGTGAAGGGGGGCAGAGTACACAACGGGGGCTGGGGCACAGAACCTCGGAACGGGAAGGATTTAATTCGAAGTGCCTCCGGGGGCTTAGAGCAGGCGCATGATGTGATCAGAGTCCCTTTTGGAGAAAGATCACTCTTAACTCTAGAGGGGGGAGGGCATAGCAGTGACTAACAGTGCGTGCGCTTTAAGGCTTAACGCCAAGCACGTGTGCCTCCCGGAGTGTTTCAGTCTTCAGAGCTCCAGCAGGTGGGCAGGGCGGTAGTCCTAATATTCCCTGAGGAGCCGGAGGCCCAGAGAGGTGAAGCAATTTTCCCAGGAGCACACAGCTAAGATGAAGAGCCCTCAGGGCCCTGGCCACAGTCTTCCGTCTTGAAGAGCCCTCAGGGCCCTGGCCACAGTCTTCCGTCTTGGGAACCCCTGAGGCCCCTGGAGGGGAAGGTCCTTAAAAGCCCATCTTCGGAGACAGCTCAACAGGGAGCAGTGATTTGCCCGTGCCGTGTGATTTGCCCAGCCAAGGGAAGGTTTGCTACGGCACGCACAAGAGGCAGCCTCAGCAACTGCGTGAGTGTGAGCTTCTGGGGTCCTGCCCACTCGGAGCAGAGCTGCAGAGGAGAAGGGCAGTAAACACTGACCCCTTCACCCGGGAGCATTTTGGAGGCTTGGGATAAAAATCGTGGGCTGAGACCGAGAGGCAGTGGCTGGAAAATCACAACTGTGTGAGAGCCTTCCAGCGGCGGTTTCTCAGACTTTTGGGATGTATCGGCACCCGGAAAAGAACTTTTGTCTTGGGAAATAAAAATACCCTTCTATTCAGACGACAGGTTCCAGAGCGTGAGCACAGCAATTTCCCCTCCACTGAGAATTAAGACATAAATGAGGTGCCGTCTCCCAGGTATCCAGGGCGCTCTTACTCCCTCCTGAGAGACGGGCTTACTTGCTGGATCGGAAATCCCCAGTGTAGTGCAAGGCCCTTACTTCCGGCCCGGTCTCTTGTTTCTTTAGCTCCCTCTTTGTCTCTGTGCTGAGAGACAGAGGGAGCAAGGGAACGGGAAGGAATGAGAGGAAAGGGGCGAGGGAAGAAGTTTTTTGAAATACTGCCGTTCCGGGGAGGATTTTCTGTGTTTCGAGAGAGTTGTGGGGGCTCTTTCCAGAGAAAGCTGGGCCAGGAGCTGTCCCCGGCCTCCCCCACCCTGGCTGCTGGGCGGGCTCCCTACCCCCTCATACCCAGCGAGGTGCAGAGATGCCGTGTGCACGTGTGTGTGTACGTGTGTGTGTGTGTGTGTGTGTTTGGGGGGAGGTGCACGGAGGACAGGAGTTAAATTTGGTTCCGGATCTGAGGGCTGGTTTCCTTCCTTTGCAATGAATCACGTCCTCCCTTTAGAGTTCTGGGCTCACAGCAGGAGTGTCAAGGCCAGTCTGGTGCTGTTGGAGAGACGCCTGCCCAGGGGATGTCAGACCCTTCCTCGGTGGAGGACCCCGGAGGAACCTAAGGGGTGGTGCCTGCGGCTGCCCTTGAAGGGTCAGTCATTCATTCAGTTTATCCACTGCAAGCCTGGGGGATGCCCGGCCAGCCCCCCGCTGGGCACGGGTCCTTTTGTTCATCACCTACCTGCTTTGTCGTTTGAGCACCTGCCTTGGCAGGACTCACGCATGGAAGTGAGGGACAAAGCCCTGCGCCCCAGGGTAGGGTCAGCCATAAAGGGCCTGACAGTAAATATTTTAGGACTTTGTGACCACATCACAACTACCGACCTCCTTTCGCAGCACAAGCGGCCGGCAACAACAGTTCACCAAGTGAGTGCGCTGTGCCCCCGTCCAGTTTTATTAAATGGACACTAAACTTTGATTTTCACGTGCCGTGACATCTTCTCGTTTTGATTTCCCCCCACCACAACGATTTTTTAAAAATGCAAAAGCCATCCTGGGATCACAGGCCCTATAAAAATCGGTGGTGGGCCAGTCGTAGCCCACGGCCTGAAGTTTGTCAGCCTCTGTCTGAGACAGATTATAAAGTAAACCAGTAAAAGTAGAACATTTCAGCCTGTGGAAAGGGTCATGCAGAGAATATAAATGTGGCCGGGCAGAGAGTCGGGCGCTGCTGTTGGGTGTTCAGAGAAAGCCCCTTTGAAGAAACGACATGTAAGCAGAGAATGGAGGGTGGCAGAGGTGGCAACCCCTCTTGCCAGGCCGTAGAACAGCAGGGCTAAAGGTCCTGATGCAGAAAGTCGCTGCGGCAGATGGTGGGCGGGGGGGTGGGGGTGGAGTGGGGGGCAGGGTAGCGGCAAGTTCCAGAACGGTTTGTATGGCCGAAGCCTAGTGAGCAAAGTGGAGAGAGGGATGGGTGGTGAGGTCCCAGAGATGAAAACACAGTCATTTTATTTTATTCTTTATTGATTGGTTTTGAGAGAGAGAAACATCGATTTGCTGTTCCACTTACTGATGCACGCCCTGGTCGATTCTTGCGTGTGCCCTGCCTGGGGGTGAAACCTACAACCTCTGTGTGTTGGGATGACGCTCTAACAACTGAGCTACCCGACCAGGGCTGGGACACGAATAGTTTTAGATTTTTGTGATGACTTCCCCTCTCTGTGCCTCAGTTTCCCCTTCTGTAAAAAGAAAAGGATGACACTAGCTAGCCCTTTCCTCCGTTAGCGGGAGAATGAGATAACACGGAGATGGCGGGGGCAGCATGTGACGCATGATGCGGGCGGTGACGATAAATGCTGTGGGTGATCGTGGGGATATATCCTTTCTCTTGTGTCCCGGGCATCCCCTCACTTTGAACCTTCTGCAGGGAACCTGCCCCCTGTGGGGGTGTGGGCTCCTGAGCAGCCCCAGGGGCAGTATTTTCAGTGCAGGTGGTTTGTGTGGTAGGTGGTTCGGGAAAGATTGCTCCGGGAGGGGGACAGTGGGACAGGGGAGGGAAGGAGACCACTGCTGGGTGTGTTCATAGCCAGGCTGCCTCTGTGGGCAACGGAGCCCTGTCGGGGAGTCTGGGGACTGCATAGAGCTTATCTCCCCGACGTGGGGGAGCTGGGAAATTTCGGAAACTGTTGGAGTACACGGGCTGGTGGATGGGGCACCTAGAGTGTGTGTCGCACTGGGGTTTTGTGCCTTCTGCCAGACCTAGCTCAGGTGTTTCCCCTGCTGGACACGGTTGCCACATGCCTCCTGCAGCCTCTGGCCTCCTGCAGCCCCCCACTAGACCCCCATCTGGGTGCTTTAGAACTTCCTGCTCTAATTCCTCCCAGGTCTGGGTGGGGACCATGTCTCGTTCAGGTCTGTATCCACAGGACTTGGCGTGTAGTGGGTGCTGGGACAATACCCGGTGACAGTGAGTTAAGGGCAGTCAGGGGGGACGATCCTGGGGGGCAGGGAGCGAGAGACAGGTGTGCTGGGAGGCCGTGTAGAAGAGGCTGTGCATTTGAGCCCTTCCGACTCCCAGACCCCAGCTTCTCACCCCAGGATGATCTCCCTGTGAGTTCTTAAAAAACGGCACGACTGGCGCCCACCTGCGGAAATTCTCATTCAAACCAGCACTGCACCTGGCTGTATCGATCCAGTCCTTCCAACTTGGCATGGTGGAGACCTCTGTGTTAGTTTCTTGTGGCTGATGTAACACGCTGTCACAAACCCAGTGGCTTAAAACAGCAGCAGTGCATTCTCCCGTGGTCCTGGAGGTCAGAGTCTCAAATCGGTTTCACTGAGCAGAAACCAAGGTGCCCGGCCCTGCCGAGGCGCTGCGGGGAGGACCCAGTGCCTTGGCTTTTCCGGCTTGTGGAGGCTGTGCGCATTGTGATGCCCCTTCCTCCACCTTCAACGCTTAGCATCTTCAAGTGTCTCTCTGCTGAGGCTGTCACCTTGCCTTTTTTCTTTGTAGTCCCTTTGCCTCCCTCTTACAAGGACATGTAAGCGTGATGTGTGATGGCATGTAAGTCCCACCCGGATCATCTGGGATGATCCCTGCTTCTCCAGATCCTTAACATTAGCACGTCTACAAAGACCCCTTTTTTTCCCATGGGCGGTGGCAGGGCTCGCGTTTCCAGGGATGAGGAGGAACGGGGTATTTTTTGGATACACTATTCAGCGTTGTGCTCTTGGTCCTGGGAACATGTGCCCTGAGCCCCCGGCCAGCGCGGGCACTCCTCCAGGTATAGCCTTATAGCCCCCTGCAAGCGTGCGCTTATTTTTCCTGCTTTACAAGGGGGGAAACTGAGGCAGAGGGAGGGCGAGAGGTTTTCTGAAGCCGAGCCTGGGTGTGAGCCTCGCGGCCTCGGAAGCTGGAGTCACGTTTGCCTTCTCCCTGCGCCCCCCAGGGAGGGGGGGATGTGCTACCGCCAGAGGCAGGTGTCCCAGGCTGTCCCCGCCCTGCCGAGTTCCAGCTGCAGGTCACAGGACTGTGGAGGCTCCTGCCTGGCCCCAGTCCCAGAACTGGGTGCACGCTTGTTATTTTTAGGGTGTCTCCGTTCTGACCCCACTTCAGTGGGGAAAAATTCCCATTTCTGCTTCCTATGGTCCTTTGGGGAGAAAGTCACTATTTATAATAGTTCTTCAAAAATGAGCTTCGGGGCGATTTAACTCACCTGAGAATGGCCCTTGGGGATCATGCCTGAAAAGAAGACAGGGAGGGAAAGGGGAAGGGAGCTGCCGTGCACCAGGCCCCGCACTGGGCCTTCCCCGCCAACCCGGGCCCAGCATCATTACACCTGTTTTACAGGCAGGGAGAGCTGAGCCTGGGGGGGGGAGGGGCACTGACCTGTCCAAGGCTGTGCAGCTAGTAAGTGGTGAAGCCTGGATTTGAACCCAGGTCTCTGACTCTCTGCTCTGCGCACGGGCATTGAATTAGCAGGCCAGCTGGCTGCTCACCGCTTCTGCCTGGTGGGCATTTTGAATTGATCTTTTTTGGATTCCCTTTGGTTCTGATCTCCCCTGGCTTCGTGGGGTGGGGGGGTGCGGTGGGTGGTTCATCCATAGTCCTTCGGCCAGTCCTGTTATCTGTGTCTAAAGTCACATTGTCTCTCTGCTCCACCCCACTGTCACCTGACTGGCCCGGGTCATCCCAGTCTCCCACCTGGGAGGCAGCAAGGGCCTCCACTCTTGCCCTCCACAGTTGGTTTAGTCTCCACTGGGTGCCCAGAGTGAGATTCCAGGCGGGTCACAGCCCTGCTAAAGGCTTCCAGTGACTTCCGTTCTGGGACATTTTTTCTCAGCTCAGAGGTCACCCGCTCAAAGCGTCCTCCCCCATCCTCCCAGTCGTACTCACCACGCACCTTGCTTTATTGCCTTCGCACACCTAGTTGGCTCAGAAACTATTTTGTCCTTTCGTTTACTGAAAGCTCTCCCTTCCAGAACAGAGACCCCGTCAGTTTGCTTTGTGGCCTTGTCCCCAATGCTTAGAGCAGTGCCTGGCACATCGTAGATGCTAAATTAATGCATGTTTGTCATGTGAATGGTCCTGGTGAGAAGGTCCAGGTTCAAGTGTAGACCTTGCCCCGCTTCTTAGACATCCCTGGGCAATGCAGGGCCTCTCTCCTCTGGGCTCAGTCTTCTTGCAGGTGCAAGGGTGTACCTGGGGAGTTTGGGCTGCATGACCTTTCAGGTGGAAGATTCTGGGCTTCCGGACCCTAGGAATTCTGGGCTGCTCAGGCCTCTGGGGGGACGCCCTGGTCCAAAGCTAGAGTGTGGGAGGAGGGCTGGCCCTGAGCCACAGGAAAGGGAGGGTCCCTGGGTGGGGAGGAAACTATTTGGGACCCGTTCCCGTGGCTTAGCAAGGGCTCCAGAGCCCCCTCCCTAGAGCCCCCCCCCCACCCCGAGAAAACACTTGCTGTTGTCTTAGCTGCAGTGCTGGTACTAGGAGGGTGTGGGGGGTGAACATCCCCCCACCCGGGACCTCTGCCAAATGGGCTTTTGTTTATTTGAGATTTCGGGCGGGGGGGCAGGCGGAAAAAAAGCTTGTCTTCCTTAAAATGCAGTTCCAGAAAACTCATTAGGGTGTGGGGATCCGGACAGAAGATGGCAGGGAGCCTTTTTCAGTCTTTGTTAAGTATAAAAAAAATCTCAATCAAATGTTCTAAATGTCCAACTGCAGGAAGAAGAAGTACCGTCCAGAAGCCCGCACCCCTTGGACGAGCACTGTGAAGCGCTGGTGGGGTGGGGGTTTGTATTTGGTGGGAGGCATTTGTTTCTCATGCAGATGGATTATGGTGATTACTTTTTTTTTTTTTTTTTGCGGGGTGGGGAGAGCAAAACCCCAGATGTATGCAGCTTTGCAGTTTCCTTTTTTCACTCAAACTGGTACCGTTAATGGTTTCTCCCATCACTTGTGTCTGTGAACTTCATTTGGGACGAATGGATAAAACCACCCCAGCGGAGTGCTGCGGCCCGTTTAAGCGGTCCCAGGTTGGTGGGCACTTAGATTGTTTCACATTGCCAGGCCCATCTCGCCAGCCCTGTGGCCCTGGCATCCTCGGCCCCTGGCAGCAGTGCACTCCCAGCCCCGCCCCGGGCCTCCTGCCCCAGGACCCCTGCACAGGCTGATCTGCTGCCTCCCTCTCTGTTGTACGTTGCTGGTGTGCCCCCTTTACTCTCATTGCAGTTTGTTTTGAAACCTTTCTTGGGTTTCTCTTTGACTTCTGCGTCTCCCCTTGGTCTAGACTGTGAGCTCTCTGAGGATGGGGTGTCGCCTAACTGCCATTCGCTGCTGTAATCCAGGGCCATTTTCAGGTGTCTGGAGGGTGTCAGGGGACTGTTAAGTTTAATGCTTCATAGGTGTTCATTCTTGTGTTGGGAATGTAGGACCTCGGTTTCCTGTGTTCTAACTGGCTGAGTGATGAGTGGATACATTATATAATGGGGTGGGAAAATACATTTTTATTTTTAGCCCCCAAAGCCTGAGGAGAAGACACAAATGACCCCCATGGACACATGGTGTCCCACCCAGTTCCTCCACTGACACACGGCACACTCGTGGACCCACATAATGATGGCAGTTACTATGGTGATGCACAGATGGCTTTGTCTCCACGATACTAACGGGAGCGGCTCTTTATTGAACAGTTACTGCATGCCCGGCGCTGTGCTAGTGCTCTCCGTGCATTTACTCATTTAGTCCACATAGCCAGTCCGCGAGGGAAGCTGCTATTATCTCTGTTCTACAGATGAGGAAACTGAGGCTCGGAAAGAATCCCACAGGCTCTAAGTGGCTAAGGCAGGATGTAAACTCCGGGCAGGATGGTTCCAGAGTCCGAACTCTTAACTACAGTCCTGCCCCGGCACGCGCGCACGCACGTACGCCCGCCTCTGTGCACACAGACGACCACTCAGGCTCGCAGCTGCACACCGCTGACCAACCCCCATGCTGCCCCGCATCCTCCCGCCCACTCCCTGTCCCTCACAGTTACAGGGGCGACTCCCTCCCTCCTGACCGCCATTCACAACCACCAGCCTGCCTGAGGAGGTGTCCGTGGGGAGCTGGGAAAGACTTCCTGGAGGAAGAGGCATCTGATCAGGGCACTGTTGCTGCCTTCACACACGTGGGTACTGACGTGACTCAGGAAAAAGAAAAGGCGGTTGGCAGTTCCCAATAGGTCTCTTTCCCATCCAAGAGTGGGATTCGTACAGACCCCGACTGCCCCCTCCCGGGAGATGCACAGCCCCTGGGCACCACTCCCCACCTTGCCAGGCAGAGCTGCTCCGTGAACATTTACAACATTCACCGTTGCACCTGAGCTTGTCCCCAGGCGCCCCCCCACCCCAGACCAACACCCCCAAATATACACACACACATCCTGTACCCACCCAACCACCTGGAAGCCTAGTCCCTGGACCCGAGCATATGTGTGCAAACCCACCCACACATGCACACACATGCCAGCCGTGTGCACACGGCAGCAGCAGCCCTGCATTGCGGTATTGGGTTTGGGCTGTAGAATATTCCACTTGCAACCGAGCCGCAGCGCGAACAGGCCACCTCTAGGTGTCAACAGGCATGACACAGCAGGTACCGGCCTGCACCCTGGCCTGGCCCTTCCCAGAGAGGTGGAGTCGCGTGGCTCTGCGGTTCCCGGCCTTGCGGGTGGGCAGCTTTCCGCGTGCTGGCCTGGGCCCTAGCAGTTGCCTGGGTGCCAGGCCTTTTCTCCTCGTCCGTGGGAAGGGCATGGCGTTGGTGGGTGTGCCAGACACTGCGCCAGGCCCTTTTTACCCAGCTCAGGACACTGAGGCTCAGGACACAGAGCCGAAGTCACCAGCCGGGGCCACAGGCCCCCCCTAGTTCGCTCCGCCACTCCGCCTTGCAGCAGGACTGGCCAGGCCGCACCGTCACTCAGGCCTGCTCTGGGAACCCACCTCTGTGGATTTTAGGATTGCCCCCCGCCAGTCCAGCAGAGCGGTTCCGCCTTTTGGCCTCTGGAATTTGACAAGATGAATGAGCTAGGACAAGGCAGGTAATCTTCTTAAGCCTCAGTTTCCTTTCTCAAGTGGGAACAACAACAATACCTGTCATGACAGGGTAATTGTGAATAATCAAGGCGATAACCTCCATCCAGAGTTCATTTCAGAGCTGGCGACAGGAGCTAGAAGCTTTCTTTGTGTTTGGGGTTATTTCCACCGGCGTGGGAGGTCAGGACCTGGGTATGCCCTGAGCCCTCGTCCACTCCCATCTCCGCCTGTCCCCAGAAGGCATGGCCACATCCCATCAGCATTTTTGGACGTGGGTCTAGTAGACCCCTCCCCGTCCTCTATAGAGCAGGCAGGACATGATTCACACCTGGGCTGGTGGACACCACCCTTGGCATTAGTGACCGCGCCCACAGCTAATCTCCCAAGAGGCTGTCTCTCAGGGTTAGGGGTTTTACCAGGGGTCGGGGGGTGTAGGGGTCGGGGCTTGGACCCTACCAGAGCTGAGTTGCCCCTGAAGAGCTGGATTCTTTTCTTTTTTAAATCCTCACCTGAGGATGTGCTTATTGGTTTGGAGAGAGGGAGAAACACCTGATGTGAGAAAAGCATTGATCGGTTGCCTCCCATATGCACCCCGACTGGGGACTGAACCCGCAACTGGGTATGTGTCCTGATCAGGGATCAGGCTCACAACTTTTTGGTGCGTGGGATGACACTCCAACCAACTGAGCCACACGGCCAGGGCAAGAGCTGGGTTCTTTAAGGAAGCCACGCTTGGGTCTCTGCCAGGAGATAGGTGTTCATCTGCAGGGCTCCTGTTGTAGCTGTAGCCCTGGGCTTTGGTGTGGGACAGGGTCTCAGATTGGGGGAACGCACCTACTGCGTGCTTTTAAAATCTTGTGTTTGCGATTGCTGACTTGTGTTGGCGTTGTGTATCGCCCCTACTGCACCCCGCGCTGGCCCTCTCTCGCTCACAGGTGTATCCTGGCGCCCAGTCCAGTGCCCGGTGCATAGCAGGAGACCAGTAAAAATTGAATTAATTAATAAACAGTGCAAAGCACAGTGACACGTACCATATGTTCTTAGCAAATCTTTCCGCCACTTTCGGGAGCAGAAAGGATTATTCGCCCACTCGACAGATGGGAAAACGGAGACTAAGGAAGCTAAGAAACTAGCCGAAGCTCCTAAAGGCAGGAGGGGCACTTGAGTCGGAGTGTGATGAGCGGCCACCCAAAGCTCGCTTCCGACTCAGGCATCCTCTTGCCAGGTGCTGATCTCAAAGCCCCTCCCTCGGTCTCTCCCTCTGCCTGGCTGGAAGCCAGCAATTCTCACCTGGACACGCAGGATGGAGGATGCTGACATGTGAGATGCTCTCCCCCGGGACTTGGGGACTCTGTGAGGCTCCTGGCAGGCAGGTGGTAACTCCACCCTCCCCCACCCAGAAGAGCGGATCAGAATGCAAGGGCGACAGGGGGAGGAAGGTGATTCTGGGAGAGCCCCAGATGCCCTCTCACAGGTGGGCTCGAGGCCTTGTACCACCTGTTCCATGGTCCTCTCTCCAGGCTCAGTCTGTGCCACCTCCGTGTACTGCCCTCCAGCCAGACTACAGCAATTTGCACTCGATCGGTCCCCTGAGCTTTTTTTTTGTTTGTTTTTTTTTCAAACGCTAGGCCTTATGGCCTTGCCTTGGCTGGCTCCCTCTGATCCTTTAGGTCATGGAGTTGAAATGTCACCTCTTCCGAGAAGCCTTCCTTGATCACCCAAATCGTGGGGCCCAATGTGATTGACATCACAGACCAGTTCCCTTCACCTGCCTTGTCACATGCTGCCATCTTTGTCCTGGCCTGTTGCCTTATCCATTCCCTGTCTTTTCCACTCCCTGACTTTAAACTATGTGTAAACAGGGACCCAAATTTTTATCAGGTTATTGGTAGCTCCCCTTCACTAAACGTGGGGGCTGACAATTAGCGAGTCAATGAATCTTTTGAATCAACTGGTAAAGGAACAGCTTTAAAAAATGTATTTAAACATCGGGACCCCACATCGGCTTGGTAGCCAGTGTGTGGCAGACCCATTTCACAATGGGGTGTGTCTCTTCATTCTGTCAGGACACCCTAGGGGAGTACCAGTGTGTTCTGAGCAAGCCCATCTCTTCCCAGCCAGTGATTCTAGGAAAGAGGGGTGTCGTAGGTTGGGCTCCCCCAGAAGCAGAGCCCGGGCCAAGGGGGCCAGGGCAAGTGGTTTATTTGGGTGACGGTACACTGGGAGGTGTGCTGAGGAGCAGGTTAGCTCTGGGGCCCTCGGGGGAGGGGCCCCTCAGTTGTCCCACCTTTAGGAGGAAGTCGTCCACCTGTGCCAGGAGGGTTTGGGCGGACCTCTGCACACATCTACTACTGCCGGCAGCCTCTTCCCCTGGCGGCTCATAGTGGGTGAGCACTGCTGCCTCCCACAGGCAGAGGGCGACTGTGGCTCGGGGGGACCAGAGCTCAGAGGCTGTGACGAGGGAGAGGTCACCTGTGCCTGCCTTTGCCTGAGATCCCGGCTGTTTGGACACAGCTGTTGCATTAGGCATAAAAGGATCTCTAAGTCCAGAGAAGTCGTTTTCTTGGGTTCAGTTCCTGAGGAGGAATTTTATAATAAGCAGAGTTCCTGTATGCTGAGTGCCTGCTGTATACACTTTTGAGGCCTTTGGTATGCCAGGCGTAGCCCGTCCCTCCTCCGGTTCCGTTCCTTTTTCCTGTACACATGCAGAAGCAGACCCCCAGCCCAATTCCACAGGCTCCCACCCCACCCCTGTCTCTCCAGATGGTTAATAGTAATACTGTTGATGAGGACAGTGGTCGATGCATGTGGCGACCACGGGCATTGTACTGAGTGTTCCCCATATGTAACCTTTAGTCCTCGCTAAGGCACGTGACTGTGTACCCTCGCAGATGAGAAGCTAAGGGTCAGCGGGGTGGAGTGACCTGCCTAAGGTCACACAGCTGGTAGATGTCTAGGTGGGACTGGACGCTGGAAATCCATGCTCTGCATGGCCATACAGAGGGACACAGACAGGGCAAGGGGCCAGGGGTCCCTGGCCACCAAGTCCTGCACGTTGTTCCCCAAACACGGCGTCCTCCGAGCTTTTAATACCTGGTGATTATGCCGGCAAAAGTAGGGCCTGGAAGAACTGAGAGCAGGTGGTGTTTGTGCAAAGTTGGGAGATTGTATAGTGTTTTCTGTAACCTGGAAGGTAAGTTGCCTTCAGGGGAGGGGCTTATCATGACTCACAGGGAACTGACCCCTGCCGGCTCAGGTGGCATTTCCGACAGTGGGTGATTGGGCAGGATGTCCCTGTGGGGCCCTCTCCGAACTCAGGTGGGCACTGACATACTCAGGAAAAGAGAAGGTGGCCGGCAATTTCCTGCAGGTCTTTCCCACCCAAGGGTGCAATCCGTACAGATCCTGACCTCCTTTGTACTGAAGCCAACTGAGATCTCCAGGGTAGGTGGAGCCAGGAGAGAGGGGGTGGGGTGGATTTGGCAAGAGGCCCCGGAAGTGGGCAGGAGCAGATTATGCAGGGCTCTCGTGAGGGGTGTGGCTTTGTTTCATAAGCGCCTTGAGGCCATTGGAAATTTTAGCTTTTCTTAGGCATAATTTACATATAGTAAAGTACACAAACCTTAAATGTCAACATTATCCACGTTTACATATGTACAGAACATGTAACCACCACCCATATCAAGACACAGAACATTTCTAGGCCCCCAGAAAGCTTCCCTGTACCTCTCCTAGTCAGTAATCCCCAAATTGACCTAATCTACCTCCTGTCACCGGGGAGCAGCTTTGTCTACTTCCTGAGCTTCATGTCAGTGAGGCTTTACTGTGTATACCCTCCTGGGTCCTCCCTGTTCTGTTCACGTAGTGTCCGTGACGCTCAACCATGCCCCTGTGCATCGCAATGGTTTGGGTTTGCTCACTGCTCTCTTACATTCCATCGCGTGGACGTGCCATGCCGCGCCCGGTTACTGCCGGAGCACGGGCCGGTGCTCACGGGCTTCGGGCATATTCTAAATGAAGCTGTGATGAGCATTTGTGTACAAGTATCTTGGGGGCCCAAGCACTCGTTTCTGTCGGCTAAAGGCTCGGGATGGAACTGCCGGGTCATGGGCGAGGTGGAGGTTCACTTCGGAAGTTCCTGCCAAGCAGTTTTCTGAAGCGTTTGTGCCCATGGAGAACCAGTTCCGCATCCCTGTCAGCACCGGCTAATGTCGGTGTCTGTCATTTTGGCCGCTACGACAGACGTGGGGTAGGAGCTCGTTGTGTGTTTTCCTGATGACCAGTGAAGTCGAGCATCTTTTCATGGGCTTATCGATCATTTGGGGTTTGTTCCCGCGTGTGCGTAAAGTGCCTATTCAAGTCTTTTGGTCTTAGAAAACGAGCAAGTAAACAAAAAACAGTGAGATTGCCTTCTTCATATCGGTTTAGAGTTTTTATACATTTTGGGTGGAGCCCTTGGTGAACTCTGTGTGTGTGTGCACATGTGCACATATGTGTGTATATCAAATATACTGTTTTATAAAATGTTATAAATTGTATTTATAAATATAATACCCACATGTGCTATGTATTGTGTAATTTGTATATAATATTTTATTCCCAGTCCATGTCTTGCCTTTTCATTCTCTTAATTGTATCTTCCGATGACCAGAAGTTTTGCTTCATTTTATTTAGGATCAGTTTATCCCATGTTTTCTTGTAGAAGCTTCGCTGTGTTACCTCCCTGGGAGGTTTTTGTGTTGGGGGTGAAATGTTCCCATTGGCCTTTTGGAAAGGTTGTGCCCACTCTAGCGGGGGTGTGGGGGGGTGCTGGGAGGGGCGGGAAGGAGGCGAGCGTAGTCCTGCAGGCTACAGGGGGTGGCCTGGTGGCCCTGGGGAGTGCTTGAAGAGAAGTGTGGGGGGTGGGGAGAGAGAGATAAGAGAGGCAGAGTGGATAGGACTGGATGCAGGTCATGATCTCCTAGCATCCTTGAGGGCACTTTCTATTTAAAAACAATGCTAACCCGTGAGTCCTTGGACTGGACCGGCTTGCCAGGCTGGTCCGGCCTCCGCGCGCCCCCCCCCCCCCCCCCCCCCCCCCCCCCCCCCCCCCGGCCGAGCCGGGCAGGCAGGAGCGGCTGGCAGTTTTCAGATGATGCCTGGTGTGTGATGTGTTGGCAGCTCACGCAGGGTCCCTGCAGCTGGGAGGACCTGTGCTTATGGAACCCTTGGGCAAAAACGATCTTTATTTCATGTAGATAAGTATATACTATATTTATATCATATAAATAAGTATATATTAAAATACATAATAGTAAACCGTATGGTACATGAATTATATAAAATATATAATGCATATAAATATATCAAATGTTTAGTAACACCTATAAATACATATAATGCCCACAACAATATGTGTATTCGTTTCATATCAAAAATTGCATCATGAGTCAGGGACCCCAAGTCCTAGTTGTAATTTCTACTGGCTTGTGTCCCACCTCTGCACTAGGAGACCTTCTCCTCTCTGACCCTGATGCGCCTGGCATCTCCCCTTTCCCAGTGTCTGACCCGGAAACCCAGGCACGGTCGTCTCATTTGTCCTGGAGGTGCCACATTTAATGACCCAGGAAGAAAGCCGCTTGGAGATTCTTTCCCTCAACACCTGGGGAATGCTTGGCGGTCTGGCTATCACTATGACCTGAGGGAGGGGAGCTGCTGCTGGTCACCGTTGGTAACCACAGGGCAGGGGCTGAGAAGCTGAGCTCCCAGGGCGAGTTCAGTCGGCTCCTCGAGGAGCACGAGGTGTGGTTCTTCGGGGAGGCGACCCCAGGAAACCCCGTTGGGAGAGTGTGCCGGTGAGACCTGGAAGGCAAGGCGCTGGTGGCGCAGTGTCAGGACAGTGCCCATCACCCACCTCTAAGAGGGAGGGGGCCGGGGTAATGCTGCTCCCCTTCTCCTCAGCCTGTGTTTGGTGGAGGGCTGCCCTGTGGGCACTGACCGGCCACGTGGGGGCCAGGGAGGAGCCACGGGCCCCCTCGGTGAGCAGCCTTCTGCACGCAGGGCTGAGTGCGGAGGGCACAGGGACGGCCCTGGGGTGCCTCAGCACCCTCCTCGAGAAAGGCTTGGACACGCTGACCCCTGCATTCTATTCAGAAATTCAGTCTGTTCTACTTTGTGCTTCCACTTAGCACTTTAAAAACTTTTCTTCATTACAGACACATTCATTTTATCAGAAGGCAGCACAGCAGAGGAATTGAGAGGGTGGACTTCGTGATTTTAGTGTCCCTGTGCTCTGGCTTCCTCACCCTGCATAGGAGTGAAGTAACCCTGCCCTCGGGGCCTGCGGGGAGAAGGGAGGTGTCGCCTATGAAGCGTTTCACAGGCCACAGGCTGCACGTTTAGTAAACAGAAACTACTTTGTTGCAATAAAAAGAAAATACTTTGTTATTATTATTGTAACAAAAATTTAAATCATAACTAAGCAAAAAGATTAAAATCACTGGTGTTCTGATCTTCCCCTCTTAAGAGTTGACCTCTCGGAGCGTTTCCTATATATTCTTCTGATTCTTTGCCTAAGATCCGTCTATTCAAACTTATATACCCATCCACATGCATCTATATAAAATGAGAAATGGGATCTTAACGGTCCACATTGGACCTAAATGCTTTAAATTTTAACTCTTACTTATTTATGTGGCTTAGGTAATACGTCACAAGATTCAGAATGGAAAGTTACCCAAGTGTAGACAGTGAGAAATTTCCCTCCCATCTCTGTCCCCCACCCACCCACTTCCCTGCCCCTCACCCAGGGAAGGAATTTAAAACTTATTTTTAACTGTATTTCCACCACCCCCCCCCGAAACTCTTTAACTGCTGTTAGCTAAAAGTGTAAAAATTTTATTATACTCCTTATATATCACTCAGCGAATCCCAAGAGAGTTCTGTGTTAAGTGGCGAAGGTTACCTGGGAATTGAACCGTGGTGCCCTATTGTCCGTGTCGCAGAATTCTGTCTCTGTAGGTAGCAGTTTTGTCGGTGCCCTATATTCTAGCTGATAATGACCGTGGGCTCGGGGGCAGAGGGGCAAGGGCCGGTCCTTCGGACATGTGCCCCCCTCAGTCCGAACCGCAAGTGCTCAGTGCCCTGAACACGTGGCTCCCTTTCTGGAGCCTCCATTACGCCAAGCCTTTCATTAACTGAAGGCTCTCCTCTACCCACCTGTGTTTAAGGCAGAGGGACAGAGAGGTCAAGATAAATGGTTCTCAGTGATGCTATAGGTCATGACTCCCTCCAACGGGTGAGTAATTTGTGGTTCAGTTACATCAAGTTGGGCCTGGGGTCAGGGCAGCCAGCCCTGTGGCCGATGTCCCCTGTGTTGGGAAAGCTGATGATGAAGTCGGGGGATCCGGGGATTGAGGGCCACTTGCCCCTTCCCACCCCTTCCCGCCCGTGTGACGCTTTCTCTCCGAGCCTCGGTTTATGCGTCTGTATATCAGGATTGTACAGTGCTGTCTGGTAGAGCTTTCTGCACCATCTAGTAGGTTACCTAGCCTGACGAACCTGTTGATTCCTTAAAATGGGGATAGTGGGACTGAGGCTCTGAATTTAAAATTTATTTAATTTTAATCAGTTGACATTTAAGTTTTAGTAACTCCATAGAAAATGCAGTGCCAGTATGTATCTTTCAGGGTTCGATGCTATGAAAGGCCTAACAAGCGGGAATGGACCCACCTGAAGAGCCTCACTGAGGCCTGAACTTTGAGGTTCGACACAGCCATTCAGTGCCATGCTGCCTCCTCCAGGAAGCCCTCCCCTTCCTTCCTCCCCAGCTAGATGGAGCTCTGCATGATTTTCCTATTGCTGCTGTAACAAATCGCCACAGTTTAGTGGTTCAACAATACAGGTTTATTCCCTCACAGTTCTGGAGGTCAGAAGTCTGATGTGGGTGTAGGGGGTGCATTCCTTCTGGGGGGTGCCAGGGGAGAACCCACTTCCCAGCCTTCTCCAGCTTTTGGCGGTTCTCGCACCCCTGGGCTGCGGCCCGCATCATTCTGGTCTCTGCGGCCTTCATCTTGTTTTCTCTCTTTGACCTTTTGTCTCCCTCTTATAAGCACCCTTTTGATGACATCGGGCCCATGGATAATCCAGGATAACCTTCCTTTAGAGCCTTCACTCAGTCACA